>JAPDSC010078748.1:40573-52732 GCA_026290005.1 Latrodectus geometricus | reverse complement strand
TTTTATTCATTTTTAATTTACTTCTAACAATCAATTTTGCTAAATATTAAATCTATAAATTTGCAGATGCTGCATGTGGTCGTAAGTATTTTTCAAATTAATTAATATTTTGTATATTCATGTTTTTTTATGGATTTAATTGGGTTGGGTTGGGTTTTATGGCGCAAGGTCCAAAAAGAATAAGCTGCGCCAATGTTTTTTATGGAAGCTTTAATAAATTTCAAGCAATTTTTATTTTTCTAAAAAATTTAATATTTTTTTTTTTTTATACTCGATACTTTATAAAGACGGAATTGCTGAAATTTAAAATAATGTTTCCAAAAAAGAAGAACACCTATTTTTTTATTAAAAATTTAATTGGTGCTTTTAAAAGTTTGAAAATATTGGATAATATATATATCTTTACATATATATTAGACACACACACACATACATAAACATATATATATATATATTTTTGATAAAAATATAAAGTTTAGATATTTTTGCATAATATTTTACCATTTGTCCTAATTTTTTTTATATAACGTAACTATTTTAAGATCTTTTTAACTATGCTGATTATATAAACTAATATATTTTGTATTAAAATTTGTATATAATTAAGTTTTATACAAATTTATTTCATTACAGTATCAATAGAGGTGAAAATGCGCTTTAGGTCCCCTACTCTGCCAACTTGTCGAAAGTGTGCTGTGGGTCCCGTGCTTGGCGGGTTTTCAAAAACGCTGTTGCCATGGCGATAATGAAATACGATTTTTAACTAATCAGCAACCAATGAAAATGACCGATTTTTCAAACTGAAACTAATTAACGACCAATGAAAATGCTAAAAGAAAAAAACCAATTAATGAGCAAGCGCGAAAAAACGCAAATTATTTCCTACGGAGGCTGCCATAAAGAGCTCATTGGGTATAAAAACGTCCGGTTTACCATGCTTGGTGCATTTATCGCCAAGTTGGCAGAGTAGGGGACCTAAAGCGCATATTAACGTCAATAGATAATTATCATTAGCTAACTCAGTATTTCGAATGAGTAATATTAGATTATCTATGTTTGGTCTGATAATGAATGCTAATAAGCAGCAAAACGCCAGCATAAAATTTGTGCTCAAAAATTTGAAGCAAAAATAACTAAGATTTTAAAAAATGTTTTTATAAATATCTTATGCCTATTTTGAATAAATACTTATTATTTTTACTTAATTTCATAATTATTTTTAACATGGAAATTGTTTCTTCATTGCAGTTGGAAATATGGCAAATGGTAAGTAATATTTACCACAAATTAAATATAATTGTTTTAATTTATAATCACAAAAGTATGTGGTAAATGCAGATAATAATATATTTTCATACGCTTTAGCTTATTCAATTTTTATATTTTGCAGTTGATTTCTTGTTCATTTTATACACAATAAGTTAGCATATAATGATTAACTTTTTTCAACATTAGTACAAAATCTATTACTTACACTTACATATTTTTTTTATCCCAAGTTTCAAATTTAGATTAAAATACTTTCTTTATGATGATTTAAACAATGGAAGCGTTTTAAGTAATTATTGAAAGCAAACAAGCTTGCTATAAACAATTAACTATTAGTTTTTGTTGCATTAATTCCTTAGTGATATAAAGTGATTTAACTTTTATATAGATAATATATAAGATGAATCTGATAAACGCATTAGGGCGTTTTTCTTGCAAAGAAATAAAAATTAAAGTTACTTTTAATTTGTAAGATAGTCTCCTTTCATTTTAGATCTTAAAAATAATAAGAATCATGAAAGGAGCCCGTTATTATAGGATAATAGAGCGAGATTTTGTGTTTTATATTTAGCAAACAATGATCTTATATAATTGTTTAAATGTATTTATAAACTCTTTCAATTAAAATTTGTATTTGACCACTGAAATATAAATAAATTATTACTTCATTAACTGTCATAAATTAGAATGTAATAAAATATTTTTTTGAATTTATGATTTTTTATATATGCAAGTTTACAGATAAAACTATTTTAATTTTCGAAAAATGAAAAATTAATTTACAGTAATTACATTTTCATGAAAAACAATTTAAGTTTCAAGAATTTTTAAATCTTAGGAAGAATTCTTAAAAAAATTTTATATTGTTTGCAAAATATTATGAATATATATCGTCACCATAATGTAGTAATTTTAAGTTTACTTCAATTATAGATGCTGCACAGGGCTGTAAGTTAATTTCTGTCTAAAAAATTATTTTCTGTTGCAATTTCAATACTTATAACTTTCAATACTTATATATAAAATTTGAGCATAGATTTTAAACATTAGATATTTTAACTATTCATCTTAATTAACAAAACAATCTGTTATTATTTTAGGCTTAAAAATAGATTAGTTTAACGACTTCACTTTTTGACATAAAATTTTTGAAATATAGTTTAATTGGTATTGCAAGAATAGTTATTTTTTATGTAACCAAATATATTATAGAGAATAATACATAATATTATTCAACCTTATATTAAATAAAATTACTTACTGCTAAACATTTTCAATAAAAATAATATTCACTGAGAAAATTTACTATCAGTTATGCTTGAATAATGCTATAACATAGACAATACAAAAATAAATAGTTGAAATTATTTATCGAATTAAATACTTTTCTATTTAAAATGAGGAAGAAAGTACTGAATTTGTTTTTAAATAATTTGAAAAGTTTAATCTAATCAAATGTATTTCTTTTTTAGTGGATACCGGTAAGGCTTTCTTTATTTTATAGAAGTTTTCTTTTATTGAGAGTTATCCATAAAAAATAAATGAAAGATTAACAATATTGGAATGAATTAAAAGGAAATCTTATATAGAGAATTACAAATTAAGTTTATTATAAGTTTTCATTGTTAGCATAAACATGGGAAATTTGTAGGCAGAAAACTGACTTCAAAATGTTTTTTTAATTAGAATAAATTGAACCAGAGATATCATGAAAAGAATTTGAAACTCAGATTATTTTAAAGTTGAAAGCAATTCAGCTTATATAAATAAAAAGTCAAGATTTTTTTTTACATTAAAATCCTTGAATAATGAAACTGTTGGCATTATTACCATATTGTAACTTGTTTAAAACTTTCAGTCTTTTTAAACTAATTGACATGCAATATATTTTCATAAAAATTGTATTAAAATTCTATTTTTCAGATTAATAAGTTTATGTAAAGCCAGACTAATTTTAATTTTGAAAATATTAATCTATCGAAAATAATTATTTAGTTTCTTATTAAGTTACAGAATACACATTTAATATTTATAAAATATTATGTTTATAATTTATACAATTTTTGAAAATCTTAGCATTAATTCAATTAGTATGAAAATTACACCTAGTATTATTTAGCTGATCATAAGATAAGTTATTTATAAACTTCATATTTTAAATAAATTTCATTAATCACCAAAAATATATCCTATATTTCATTTTTTATTCTGTCAGGGGGTAAGTTAACATTTCCATTTTTAAGCTATTACTTACTATATTTATTTGTATTAGGCAAGTGAAGATTTTGCTTTACACCAAAAAATAGTGTTTATTTTTGTAATTATTATTAATAATTTTTTATGATTACTTGAGAGCATTGATAGATCAACTACTTCTTTTTTAGCAAGATAGGCAAAAATAATAGAAAGCATATACATCAAAAATACAATTAAATTATATATTCAACAATTGATAATAATAAATAAATGTGTGTCTTAGCATGATTATTTAGAAATTGTCAACTAATATTTGCTTAAAATCATAGAATGTAAACATGCACAACAGATTTCACTGAAAGGTTTTTTCTATAAGTAATAGTTATTACTATTAAAGTAAGATACTATTAGTAAGTTTAGTTATTACTATTAAAATCTCTGACCTATATGCAGAAAAAGAAAATATTAACTGTAAAAATACGAAAAGTATATATAGAAAAAAGTGAATTCATTACTTTGATGTGAGAAATTATTTTCAATGTAAAATAGTTAAATTAGGCGAAATATCTATGCGTATTTTTGAACACATTAAAAAGAGAAACTTAAAGAATTTCATAACCAAAGGTTATTAAATATTTTGGCACTTGTTATGAAATTGTGTCCTAATTTTCTGTTTTTGAGAGCAAAGTAAAAAATATTTTAGATCAAAAGTAAGTTTTGTTAATGAAAGAGTTGAAAAATTGAAGGAATATTTTTTTGTATAGTAAAATAAGAGTTAATCAAATTTTTATCTAGGTCAAATAATTCGCTTGATCAGAAAAACTAGACCAATATAAAAACCAAAATTCACTTTAAATCTATATTTGTTGTTCACATTAGAACTAAAAGGACATTGCTATTGAAAGAAAATATGATCATAGATTAATTTTTAAATTAATATTTATGAAATTTTAATAACACTACATAATTATGTATAATTATATATATATATTATGTGTAATATGTTGAATATTTTGCTTATTGTCTTTATATTTTCCCCTACAGATATAGTAGGTGGACGTGAGTATATTTAAATAAAACTATTAAATAACAAATAATAGAATTATTGTAAATCATAAAAATAAAAAAATTGTAATAAAAAAGGATGTACCTTTCTTAAAATAATAATATAGTACTTTTTAATTTAAAACTATCATAAAAATATTGGTTACAAAAACTGTTTATTTCAAATTATAAAATATTAATATTATTTAAAATACACAATAAATTATAATATCAAACTACATTCTAATTGTATAATAAAATTTAGTATTAAAATATTTATTCAAGTTTTAAAAATTGTTTATTTATTATCTTTTTACTTCATTGCAGTTGCAAACATGGGAGAACGTATGTAGACTCTTTTAATAATTTATGATAATATTTTAATGTATTATTAAACATTGATAAACATATTATATATATATTTATTTTAATGTATTTGAATATCAAATGAAAAAAAATTAACTTTATTTTAAAGTACAAATGAGACATGATTTTCTTTATCTATTAATTGGTGTTATTCAGGTACATAAAACAGTTTATTTACATCTATTAAAAGCATAAGTTTTCATAATGATCCTAAAAAAGAAATTTAATTTATAAATTATTGTTGCTAATATACAATATTAGGGAAAAATCAAACTTAAATAAATATTATCCTTATATTTAAGTAAACCTTTTTATTTTATTTTTATTTAATGAAAATATATCAAGCTTTTCTTTACCAATAGGTCTTTTAAGTTTTACAAAAATGTTGAAAATTATATTAATTAGTTTTAAATTAAATGAAATTTTTTAAAATCTTACTTTATATCTAAATGTCTAAATAAAATAATTTGCTTACACAATAAATTCAAAATAAAAAATCTGTACATTACTAAACAAAATAATAAAAGTTTCATCATTTAAATAAACTCTATGCTTGGAAACTTCACAATTTCAATACCTTGAGCATTATACTATTTTGTATTTTTATTAATCATAAACTTGCTTGTATTTATATAAATGAAAGATGTAAATTTTAGAAATCAATATTGCAAATTTTTATAAATAATTTAAAATACACAATACTCAAAATAAATTCTAACCAAATATATAAGACAGTTAATATTTCAATATTATTTATAAATTTTTCAGTATTTTTGTTTCATTTAAGGTTTTGATCTTATCAATTCTTCTCACAATGTTTTTAGATTTTGTTGGTGGAGGTAAGTACTTTACATTTTTAAAGTATCTAAATTGGTATTAAATTGTCAAACTCATTCTTAATTGTATTGGATAAATGCAAGAAACAATAATATAAAAAATGTTATTCATTATTTATAATATTAAATTATGAACTACTTTTTTTAAGACGAAAATTTAGTTTTAAATTAAAGAAATTTGAATGAATGCTTAACATATGTAGCTTTAAAATTTCATCTCAAATATTTATGTGAAGTTTAAATTAATGCTTTGTTAGAAATCAATAATGTATACAATTAATCAGTGCAATTTTATATTCCCCTATTGAAATATGTCCATTTTTATTACCATGAAATTAAATATTTTTTAAAATTTACTAACAAAATAATAATTATTTTTCAGTTGAAAATATGGCAAAAGGTAAATAAAAATTCATTTTATCCTTAATTATGAAAAACATTGACTGACAAATTATACAAATTCTGTTTTTAATTTTTAATGTGTAAAACAGTTTGATACTTTACTCCTAATGTATTTATTGATATTTACACTGTTCCTTAGAAATTGTTTAAAATATTTATTTATATTAGTTTTTGTATTATTTTAATAACTGAAACTAATTCTTCTTTTTCTTTAAATTTAGATACCGTTAGTGCAGGTATGGGTTTTTTATTACTTTTCATTAATTTAACTATCAATTTTTTAAATTTCAAAATAATTTACTTGAGAATTTGTAAGAGTGAGAGAAGTTAATTTATTAAGACTAAAACGAATGAATATTTAATTCATTTTAGCAAATTTTTGGTATCAAGCTTCACATTTTACTTCAATTTCTTTTCCCTTATCTGTTGCGGTGTAACTCGGTATATAAGAGAAGCCGAGCTAACCCAGGTTCTTAGATAATAATGGAGACTTTTTGAGATCAAATCAGAAAGACAAAGTTTAATAATAACACAATTTTATTGTACTATTAAAATTTAAATATTTACATTGAACATTTTTGATTAATTATCTTATCAATAAACAAATTAAATCAAAATATATTTATGAAACCTTGTGGCCAGGGTCCTGAGGAAGGAATTAAAAAGACTCACCCCCTTTATAGTGCATCACCCTTGGTAGGCCAGTAAATTTTCTCCCCTTTCTTTAGGTTCTCCTTTCATCATCACTTTGCTCCTGTATTACCCGTGAACTGGTCTGCTCCATGAATCTCATTTGGGTAGGTCTGCTTCACCTCTCCGTCCCTTTCTCTCTATCATCTGAGGACTTTTGTAGTTCTCAATATCTCATCTAAGGCTTTTTATTTCTCCCATATCTCATCGGAGGCTTGGGTCTCTCTTCCAATATCTCGTCGGAGGCTTAGTGTCTTTTTCCCGTTTCAACTCCTTTACTTCATAATTGTCTTCATCTCTCCTCCCATTTCTTTTATTGGTTATTTTTTGATTATAAAATGAATACGGAACTTCTAGTCTTCCAGGGAATGTTCAGAAATCTCCCCTCCAAAGCACACACAAATACAAAAGAGTATAAAACTTTTATATTATATGGACCACCCATGCATCCCAAGGGAAAAAGGATCCTGGGATGAAAAACTGCTATAAATTTTAATTGCAGTTTTCAGTTATTTTGAAATGTCTAGTTTTATTCATTTATGACACTTGTCTCATTGTATTACAATTTTTATGTATTTCCTTTCTTTTATATTTCAAACACAACTACCAAGAGGAATTGTTATTGAATTCATTGTATAATAAAACATGTGGTTTCTCTCCGGTTCCTTTTATGTCGTTTGCACTACGACATTATCCATAGATAAATTGGCCGAAATGGCGTAGATAATAAAATTTTGCAATTTTAAGATACTGATAATTTTATTTTGAATTATTTCTACCAAAGGTATACATTTTTTTTCTCACTAACAAAACATTTTAATAATGCTTCTAAATACGCAGTAGAAATTTAAAACTAAATTGCTTTCTATCGTATTATATTAAAACCTATTCTTCATTCTAATAATATTTTATTTTACTTAAAAAAACTGACAATCTTTGTTTAATTATTTAAATGTCTATTTTAAACTGAAATACCTAAGTGAAGCATTTTCAAATAATAAGTTGCTAGACAAAATATAGGAATGTCAGTTAAATAATGTTTCACTACTTAAAATTTTTCTCTAATGTAAGCAATTGTGAGCTACTTTTGATGTAATTGTAAAAGCAAATTAAATATTGAAGATTTGAAGTATTGACATAAAAATATTGATGTTGAAATTTAAGATGAACTTAAAAAGTACAATAAAGACATAAAACAATATTTTTCTTTTATATCCAAGGGAACCTTTTTCTTAAAATGGATGAATAATCTTCCATAATAAAAAGAGCAATGTCTTAATATTTAGTATTTTGTCAGGGGAGAATTTGTAGGATATTAGTTTGTAGCTATTTCTAAAAGTACAGAAGTTATGCCTTAAATTTTTTATTGAAATATAATCAGTGAAAGAAACTGGATAGAGTGCTCAAGCAAATAAAATAATTTATTAATTAAAAACTGCAAATAATAACAAAAACGAGAAATAATGGAATAAAAATGAAGATTTCAGCCCAGAAAAACCATTTGAAGCAAAATTGAAAAGACAAAAACTTCAATTACCGAGCTGATTGAGAAAGTGGGATTAGACCATTTAAAAATGAATATATTACAAAAACAAATAGTAAAAAAGCAACGGCACACACAGTAGAGATTACAAAGAAAGCAAGATTACATTATTTGAAACAGAAAAAATAATTACACGAACTATCAAAGCCCCCGTTAACAAGGACTCTGCTTCTAAAGAATGAATTGACTTATTTCCTTCTCTTACTAATATAAAATAAATAAGTTTTGGAAATATTAAAGGATTAGGTAAATTTAACAACTATTTTATTATGTCAATTGTGTATTATTTACGAGTTACTTTCTTAAAAACTTTATACTTGTTGCTCTGAATATAATTTTTTTTTTTTTTTTTAGTATCACAATGAATTTAAGCTGGCTAGAAATTACCTCTCCTACGAGTATCACTACATCGCTTATATTTTGTTTGTTTTTTGCGACATTTAAATATATAGCTCATTACTTATGAATATGCTATGAAATATGCATAGCATGAAATCGACTACTATGAAATATGTTATAAATTGTCAAATTTTCCACACGGTAAATTCTTGACATGAAGATTAATGTCATTGTTAACACGAAATGCAATGAAAAGGTGATTGTTGAGTCAAAATTTTCAATGTAAATTACATTATTTATCAATCACTATGTAAAATACATGTAACTCATCAATTTATTTCTTTGTTAAATTCTATAAAAAATTCCGATTAGTAATGTAAAATCCTTCAGAAGTATTTCATTAAGACTTAGTCTATGGCTGACTTTTCAAAGGGAAATATCGTAAGAATGTTTGATTCATTATTTTGAGTCGTTATTAATTGTTTAAATTATAATTATTTAAATAGTCACAATTGTATGTCTTAATACAAAATATCTTATATATTTAAAGTAATTACAATCTGCAATATTTAAAAGATTCTGAATAAAAATTTTATTTTTTTTAGTTGGACATGAAATTGGTGGTAAGAACAAACATATTTTTAAAATATTTGTATTAGTATTTTAAACTATTTATTATACATTTTTATGTGACATTGCACCAATAAATTGTATATAATTTCAATTGAATGTAATCCTGAAGTAATATAAAGAAAACACTTAAATGTGATTAACTTTAATTTAATTTTTATATAAATTTTAAAAAAACATGGTAATTGGAATATGTAATAAAATTTTTATTAAGGTAGTTATGATGAAGAAATTTTAAGAACAGAACCATTTCTTGAATGAAAATATATACGCTTTTGAATATTTTTATGTTGCTTCTTAATTATTCAAGAATTTTTCATTACCCTAATCTAAAAAAAATACCTTTTACAGATATCGTTTGACATAAAAATATTTTTCTTTGTATATGTTTCTGTATAAAAGTGTGCGCATTGCAATTTCAACAAAAAGAGGAAAACAAAGTACTTTGCCAAGTGAAATTTACATAAGTAGATACTATTTCCTTTTAAATTTGTTTTTACGCATTAAAATTTCAATTGTTATTTCCATTTATTTTAGATACAGCACATGATGGTAAGAATTTTATGCTCATTTTAGGCTCAATTTTATATACTTTTCTTTTAAAAATATTTTTTTATAAAATAATGACTAAGCAATTTCTGGTGAAAATAATAATCAGTAAAATTGAATTCCATTTAAAATTTTTCTATTATTAAACGTAAAACAACGCCATAAAAATGAACTTTTAAACTTTAAAAAAGTATTTTTAAACATTTTTATATTTAAGAGTGATTGTGAAAACAATCAATATAAGCCATTATCTTATACTCATGTAAATAAATAAAAATAATTTATTTATAATAATAAAAATAATTTATTTATATGGCTATATTTATAAAAATAATTTATTTATATGGCTTGTATAAATGATATTTTATTATTTTTCAGCTGGCAGTTTCTTAGGAGGCCTTTTGTAAGATTTTCGACGTTAAAAAATGTAATTATATGTTTATTTACTTAAAAATATTGACAATAAACACAGATATATAATGTTGAAGAAATAAAGAGAACTGCAATTCAAAAACATATAATAATTTGAGGAATGCATTCTAATTTCATTTTGATTGAATTGATATAGGTATGTTTAATTTCAATGGATAAAAAGATTCATTTACATTTTGACTTTAAAATGTAAAGATCTAAAATAATTGTTTAACTAAAGAATTTTTAAAAAAGGATATCAAATTATATGTACATATATAGAAATATTTAATTTCATATTAATGCTGCCAGACTCGATTTCTCTAACTTATTGTAGACCCATGTGATACACAGAATTTTTAATTATTTCCTTAAACAATTAAAATTACGTAATTTATTTTTACAATTAAAAGTTTTATTTAAAAAAGGAAACAAACATTTTATCTATGATATTCTGATATATTTATTTGTTAATTTACTATAATTTCATCAATAATCTCTAATTATTCAAGAAATCATTTTCGGATAATAATTGCGCAAGACTTGATTTCTCTAAATTATTTTTAACACAAGATAAACTTATTTTCAATTAGTCTTCTTAAAGAAAAAATTTTTTAAATAACAAAAATAAAATATATTAGTTCAAAAATTTCAATCAAATAGTTTTGGACTATTAAACGTATGTTATTTTAGAACAATAAGATTATTTATTTACAAAGTCAATAAATTTGTTTCGTAATCAGTTATTTATTATATAGTGGTGTAAAATGAATTTTTGTATGATATATAATATAATATTTATCTTTCTTATCTTTGTCTTTAGGTGAAATTCGGGCTTAATACAGAAACAACGACAGTGGCAGAGTTCCTTTGAAATTTTAAAGTCTAGTTTTATTTTTAAAATTGTAACAGAACAAACTAAAAAATAAAATAATTCTATTGAACAAATGTCTTTAGATTCTGATTATAAATATTAAAAATTTGCATGAAAACATCATTAACATAAATAGTAAAGAAAAATACGAAATGCAATAGACACCATTACATTTAAAAATTATATATAAGCTTACTCAACATTATTACTATGTAAAATAAATTATATCGAGTCACTACTGTTAGTAACATCATTTACTCAACAAAGTATGTACACTCTCATAAATTAATGCTGTTATACATTTTAATCTATTAACTACCTATCCTGAGTTATTTTGTACGCTGTCTATTCCACATGTCTTAGAAGAAGCATTTAGTTTCATGTTACAGTAGACGCTTTCAGATCAAACTCAAATTTAATAGGTAGGAAAAAATTGAGGCTTGAAAATTCTCTGTCGGATCTAACTAATGTGAATAGTTTCTTGAAACTTTAGTAAGAAACCTGATTCTAATAAATATGTGTGCATATATAATTTTCGGAGTACATAGTTGAAGTATTTGCTTAGAATGTTGTCGAAATCATATATAAATGCTTTCATATTAATTTAACATAATTGTCTTGAATAAAATGATAAATATTTCTAAGTGCAAGTTACGCTCCAAAATAATCTTTATATTTTTGATTACATACCTTTAAATACTGTTCAAATTAGTATGAAAAATAAGAAGATGAAGGAAATCTTCCACGTAAAAATTTATCTTCAAAAATAAAAATTAAATAATTTAGAAAACCAGAAAGTCTTTACTTTTCATTTTAATTCTATCTATGACAACTAAATATATATCAAAGAGTATTTTAATAATTTTATATTTTTTACACATTCAAATTTTTTTAACTTTTTTTTCTTTTATGATTTATAAATATTTAAAAAAAATTAATTAAAATTGCTATAATACATGAAAATATTGGAAAAGATAATTTAATACAAATATTAGTTAAATTTGTTTCTT
>JAPDSC010078748.1:21234-40563 GCA_026290005.1 Latrodectus geometricus | reverse complement strand
AAATTATTATAATCTATTACTGCTTCTGTTTAAGCAGGTTATAAAGGCTTATATGTAATCATAAGCCATACAGAATGAATACAAATCACAAACATTAAAATTTTATCATGATATTTTTGATGGATTCATCAGCATCTTCAAGACATCTTCAAAAGAAAAAAAAACCTTTAATTAAAAATATCGTAAAATATCTATTGAAATGAAATAATATTAATAGATATGAAATAAATCTATTAATTCATCAAGAAACCAAAATTGCTTGATATGAGTAAAATATATTAAAATAATATTTCATTAAAATAATCATTTATTTGCATAACTATTTTTCTTAAGAGTATCAACTAAGGTTAAAATTATAATACTAAAACATTTTACATAAAACTTGTTTCATTATCCATTTCCTTCTACAATTAATAACCGACTATATTCTATAATATATATATATACACTACTGGCCATTAAAATTGCTACACCAAGAAGGCGACATGCTACAGACGTGAAATTTATACGAAAGGAAGAAGGTGCTGTGATATGCAAATGATTAGCTTTTCAGCGCATGCAGACAAAGCAGGCGCCAGTAGCGAATCCTACATTGTGTTTAAATGAGAAAATTGTTCAGCTGGTTCCTCATACACAAATTGCATTTGAACGTTGTTGCCTGGTGAAAAGTTGTGATGCCTCGTGTAAGAAGGAGAAATGCGTACCAGCACGTTTATGAGTTTGATAAAGGTCGAATTGTAGCGTACCGGGATTCGTCATCGTCATACTGGCCTATCCCTTGGCGTAATGGTATGGGGTGCCATTGGATACATGTCTCGGTCACCTCTTGTTCGCATTGACGGTGCTTTGAACAGTGCACATTACATTTCTGGTGTGTTACGACCCGTGGCTCTACCCTTTATTCGAGCTCTGCGAAACCATACGTTTCAGCAGGATAATGCCCGACCTCATGTTGCCGGTATTGTACGGACCTTCCCTGATACGGAACATGTTCGGCTGTTGCCCTGGCCAGCACGTTCTCCAGATCTTTCACCAATAGAAAACGTCTAGTCAATGGTTGCCGAGCGACTGGCTCGTCACCAAACGTCAGTCACTACGGTTGATGAACTGTGGCATCGTGTTGAAGCTGCATGGGCATATGTACCTGTATATGCAATCCAATCTCTGTTTGACTCAATGCCCAGGCGTATAACTGCTGTTATTACTGCCAGAGGAGGTTGTTCTGGGTACTGATTTCTCAGGATCTATCCTGCCAATTTTTTTGAAAATTTAATCACTTTTTATATCTAGTATAATATATTTGTCCAATAAATATCATTTTGTTATCTGCATTTCTTCCTGGTGTAGCAATTTTAATGGCCAGTTGTGTAAGGCCAGTAATAATAGATATAAATTATAAATATAGCAATAATAATAAATTTCTAGTTATAATATTGTTATTGCATTTAATATTTAGTTTATATTTTGATGCATTAAATTATTTATCTGTTATAAAAAATTAAATGAAATCTTTTGCTTTACGTAAGTATCATTGAAAGAGAAATCCGAATTTTTATTATATTTACAGAAAATTATTTCATGAAATGAAAATATATATCTTGTAAGCGTTTACTATCATTTTTATATTTTACTGTGAAGATGTACATTTTTTCAATACAATTCATATTTTTATGAATCTTTAAATGTGACTTTAAATGTGACTTAAATATGACAAAACTTTGCAATATCTCAAAATAATTTAATATAAAAGCAAGTGTGTAATCAAGATACTTTCTGGAACTATAAAAAGTAAAGTTAAGAAAATAAATTATTGTTATGTGACCAGATATAAAAAATACATAAATTGTAAATGTGTACTTAATAAAAATGAATATTTTATATAAGGTTAGAGTTAAATAGAATAAATATTATATAAGTTTAGAAATTTTGCTAACAGTATTTCAGATGTATTAAAATTTATAGGTACTAAATATATTTCGAAGCAAACAAGATCGGTCATAGTGGTGATGAAACAAATATCAGAGCATATTATTAAAAAATCTTATTTTTTTCGAGGAAAATTACTTACGAAATAATATTGATGATTTAAGAAAAATTTATTGTAATTTGAAAATATTTTTGCCATTTAAAATTTGGTTTTATGATAAAAGTTATTTTTAGTAAAAATATATATATCTGTGACCAAAAAAGTTTGTTGCCATCAGATCAACAATTTTAATTAGTTATTTCATAATCACTAATTAAAAATTCTCTTAATTAATTTGTATTAAATAATATCACTTTTTATTGGTAAATGATTTATTTTGTTTATTTTAAAATAAATTAATCGTTATTTAATATAAAACTTAAATTAATAAAGATTATTTATTCAAAATCAGTTTTCATTTTTTCAAACTTATTTACTTACAGGTTCAAATATTTTGGTTAAATGTATTGCGAATTTAAAAATTTGGAAAACAATTAAAAAAGTGATGATAAAGTTAAATGAGTAAAGTTGTTCAAAACGTATTTTAAAAATAAATAATATCAATTGAAATGTTATTATTAGCTTATTTTCCTTGGAAATACACCATTTGCTTGAGATGAAATAATTTTACTTACTTTTAGGATATTAACCAAGAAAACCGAAAATACCTGCAATTGTAATATAAAAGTAAAACAATTTAAGACATTTTTTCATATATTTATGAAAATTCATAAGCAATTTCACTGAAGTAAACTAAAAGAGCCTTTATGTATCTATAAGAATATATTGACAGTAAATAAAAAATATTACTATTTGGCAAAGCTGCTCATAAATAAGGATTTGTAATTTATTTTAAGAAATACCAAATCATATTTTATTTTTTACACATTTTTGTATCCATTTTAAACTGGTAGCTGTTATCATGAAAATATATTCCAATGTAAATTATAACAGTTTGAAATTTTATACAAGTGTATGAATTAGAAACACAGTTTCTGAATTTCTATCACTAACTTACTATTTTTTTTATTATAAAAGCTTATAGAACAATTATTTCAAAATGCTTCTAATTTTGCGTTTATAATGTCCTGGCATATCTCATTGAAAACTTTTCCTCTATATTTTTGTTTAAATTAGTTATTAATGAGTACATAAATTAAGGAATACTACCTATACACTTACGAAATATATTTTTAAAAAATTATGAAAAAGTATTTGTTTTTACTAATTAAATCAAGATATTAGATTGCTGTCAGCAATAATTTTTTGCAACAGATAAATTTTGCTTTCATTTTTTTAAATAATAATTGAATTAGATGTTTTAATATTTTTATATAAAATATTTGTTACTATTTTTTTAAATATTAACTATTTTTTATAAAATATTAATTATTTTTTTTTAAAAAATAATTTGATGGAAATTTTTATATTTCAATATAATTGAATCAGATTTCAGCATTTTCTTGTAGTTATTACTCATAAAAATATATTGTTTGAATAAATATATCTTAAATAATAGTAAAAATAATGATTAAATTTTTGCTTTTAATATCTGGCTATTTGGAGTTTCACTATTCATCACTTTGACAGAATGGCCCCTTTCCATAGAGAGACATCCAGTGGAAGGGCCATCATGATTCCGAAAGTGGGTGAGCCTTCATAATTTAGAGGCAGGGCCCAAATAGAAGAATCACAGACTTGGCCTACCTCCCTCATATGAATAATTTCATATACAAGATATTGTGACAGGACATATTTTACTTGCTCCTGCCACCATTAGTGAATACAACGGATATCCAATTATATAGGGATTTGAAATCACTATCTCCCAATTACCAGAAAGATATCCAATCTATACAGGCATCCAATGTCTTGTTAAATAATAAAGGTCTTCCCTTTTGGGGATAGCAAATTTTGGAAACTGATGGCAGATCATTTCGTGATTAGTAAGTTTTATTTAAAGTAAACAATGTCCAAAATTTTTAAAATATTTGGGACGCATTTTTTTTCAGTAAAAATGTTATGATGTTAGTATTTACATTTAGGAAGATATTATTAAGATTATAATATTAAGATATCTTGGCAATGAATCTAAAAATATTGTAAACGTTTCTGCGTTCTCATAACTGAATATTAAATATTTATGTATATATTTCTCTTTTTTATTTCCTTTAAGTAAGGATTTACTTGAAAGCCATTATTACTGTAATTTAAAATGAAATAAAGTACAATTCACTTACCATGTTTTCCTATATATAAAATTTTGTAAAAATTGAAAGAAAAGTTTAAAGTATTTTTATATAGCAATATAAACATATTATATACAATATCACTATTAAACATATGTAATATATGATTGCAAAATCAATTTCAAAATAGTTTAACAAATTATATCAGCCATTAAAATTTTAAAATCAGTAAGATATAATAATTGAATGATACATTATACTGTGTTTATTAAGTTAATAAAGGCTTGAAAATGTTTAAAGAATATATATGAGAATTACTATTAGCAATATAATATAAAGAAAATGCGTTTGTGTTAATTTAATTAAAAATTATACATACTGTCAATGGTTTTGCCAACTGAAAAAAAAGATTATTGATTTTAATAACTCATTGAGACAATATTCATATCTTAACATTAAATATGGAGTATATTTAAACAGAGTACAATAATTATTTTGATATACTGAATTTTAAAAGTAATTGCAATAAAATGCTCATTTTAATGTATATTTAACATCAAAATTGTATATTTTTTATATTATTTATTTTATGTATTGATCCAAATATTGAAATTTTGATATTAATTTAACTGCATAAAGGTTTTGCAAAAGTTGCAAAATATGTTATTACAAGCAGTTTTAAATATCAATCTATTCAAGAAATAAAAATTATATTAAGTATATATATATATATATATATTATTATATATATACAAAGACAATTAGCGATCAAGCTAAAGTTCACAAGGGAGAAATAATATATATTGATAATATTATGATGAAAATAATTTTTTCTGACTTTAAAATTTTTATTAGAAATCTACTACTATGCATAAAAATGTTGTTGGAGAACACTCATAAAAATAGCTACAAAGGGAATTTCTAAAAATTATTTCTCATCATCAATCGCAGAATCAATTTATGATACTAAAATTGAATTTTCAATAATCAACTTTAATTAAAGGAAATGAAAATATATAAAGTAAACCAAGAATAAGTTGATAAACAATCAGAGCAAAAAACATAGTTATTCTTAAAAGAATAAACGTGAGAAACATTCGTCAGAAAAAGTGAAATAAGCCCTTCAAAATCAATCCTACAATTGTGTTTTGAAAGACATAAAAATATAGTTTAGAACTGTTAGCAGTTCATATCTAGCAGTACGTGTAAAAAAAAAAATAAGTTTTTCTCCAAATCCTAATATAGTGTCATAGAATGAACACGTAGAAAACATTTAAAGAAGCATTTTACACAACAAAAACTCATTAATAACATAATTTATTATTAACTTGGGTTTTTTCTGTCATATCGACATTTTATCTGTTTTGAAAAGCGTGGAAGTGTTACCAATAGTACAATTCAACATATACTGTGTTTTCCTAAAATTTAATTTTCATAACCGTATAAATACTAGTAGTACACTATATGTTCTATTTTCCAGCAATAAGACCTAATATGCAAAGCAAATCTTGCAGTATTCATATAAATAATGGGTTTCTTTTATTTTAAAAGCACTCTAGTAAATTAATAAAATGAAACTACCCAATGCTTTTGTGAAGGAATCCGTGTAAGAGTTTAAACACCTTGCTCTAAAGAAAAGTATAAATATACATGGATAACTATAATTATTATTTTTAAAAAACAAGAAAAAATACAAACAGTGCAAAAATAGAATTTTCCCATGGATATATTTTACAAAACAAACAAAATCTTGTACGAATCCTCCAGTCCCATACATGACAGTACTTGTAAAAAAAATAAGTTTTTCACCAAATCCAAATTTTGTTTAATAAAATCAACACGTAGAAAACAACAAAAGAAGCATTTTACACAACAAAAACTTATTAATGACTATATAACTTGCATTTTTTTTCTCATATCGACATTTTAACTATTTTGAAAAGCGCGGAAAAGTTATCAATAATACATTTCAATGGATAATGTTTTTTCCATAAAACTTAATTTTCAATACCATATAAATACTAGCAATACACTATATGTTGTATTTTCCAGCAATTAAACCCAATATGCAAATCTTGAAATATTTATCAAAATAATGGGTTTCTTTTTTAATAAAAGCATTTCAGGAATTTGATATAATGAAACTGCAATATGCATTTGTGAAGGAATTCGTGTAAGAGATTAAACTCCTTGCTCCAGGGAAAAGTATAAATGTACATGGATAACTATCATTATTATTCTTAAAAAAAAGAAAAGTTATAATAAGTGCTAAAAAATAGAAATTTCCCATGAAATATTTACAAAATATACCAAATCTCTTGCGAATCTGAAAGTCCCATATCTAGCAGTACTTGCAAAAAAAATAAGTTTATCTCCATATCCTAATTTGTTTCATAGAATGAACACGTAGAAAACATTAAAAGAAGCATTTTCACAACAAAAACTCATTAATGAATGAATAACTTGGATTTTTTCTGTCATATCGACATTTTACCTGTTTTGAAAAGCGTAAAGCGTGGAAATAGTACAATTCAACTGATACTGTGTTTTCCTAAAATTTAATTTTCATAACCGTATAAATACTAGCAGTACAAAATATGTTGTATTTTCCAGCAATAAGACATAATATGCAAAAAATATTTTGTAATATTCATCCAAATAATGTGTTTCTTTTATTTTAAAAGCAAAGTAGGAATTTAATATAATGAAACTACCCAATGCATTGCCACCCAACCTGTCTAGTGGTTAGCGTATCTGACTGCAGATGGGTGGGACCGGAGTTCGAATCCTGGCTCGGGCATGGATGTACTTTCTCTCTCTCCTTCTTGTCTTCGTCCTTTCTTTGTGAGTGAATGGTTGCCTACCCTATAAACGGGTACCTATGGCATGTGTATACTGAAGAAGTCGGAATCCACACCAAATATTGTACAGTTGGAGAAGTGGAACAGCGCACCCCGCCAGCCTGGCTGGCACACGACAACAACAACAACCCAATGCATTTGTAAAGGAATCTGTGTAAGAGATTAATCACCTTGCTCAAGAGAAAAGTATAAATATCAGGGATAACTATCATTATTATTCTTAAAAAACAAGAAAAGTTATAAACAGCGCAAAAATAGAAATTTCCCATGGATAAATTTTACAAAATGTACCAAATCTCTATAGAATCTGCCAATCCTATAACTAACAGTACTTGTAAAAAAAATAAGTTTTTCTCCAAATCCAAATTTTGTTTAATAAAATGAACACATAGAAAACATTAAAAGAAGCATTTTACACAACAAAAACCCATTAATGAATATATAAGTCGTATTTTTTTTCATATCGATATTTTACCTATTTTGAAAAGCAAGGAAATGTTATCAATAGATTTATTTCGTCTGCCTTAAAACAGGTTGAGGTACTAACATGTACCCTGGAAGACTTAAGCCAATTATCCCAGAACGAACATTAAACGAATACGTTTCTTCAAATTTGGCTACTATCATTTGAATACTTTTAATCGGTGATTTCTTTCGAAGAGACAATTTTTTCAATTAAAGAAATTTTCGAAAAATTTTCTCCAAAATGGCAGTCATTGTTGAAAGCATAATTAAATGATGTAATTAATTAAAGTAGATATAGTAAATTAGGGTTTATAGTTCCTCTTAGAGATTTATAATTTTTTAATAATTATTGTTTTCGAGCAGTTTACGAGAAAAATGATTAGGAAATCTAAATAAAGATCCAGTCACGTAATTTCTTAAATCCTCTTGTTACGGCGAAACTTTGAATTATAAGTTTTTTTTTATCAAAGGATTCCATATCCCGCCATAATGTTCGGAGAAAATTTTCTATTACTCTCTGATATTTATTATTACTCGCAATAGTTTATTCACAAGAGTATATTTAATTAATATTATTTAATTATTGTTCTACTGCAGATTTTAAGCAGATCTTAAACTCAAGTAGCTGTGGATAATTTCTCAAAATTAAAGTGATGTCTGCGAAGTAAATATTGTAGTAATCAAAGTTAGAAAAATTTCTTTTAGATGATTTATTCAATGACATTCAAAACCGAAGTAATACCCAAATTTTATGATAGTTTTTTTACGTCACTGTAAATTTAGCATAATAGTTTAAAATAATTTAATTACTTTAAAAACAGCATTTTTCTATTTTAATTTGTGTAAAAGTATATTTATAATATTTATTATTTTAATATTTGATTTGAAACAATGTGATGTAGCGTATGATCTGATTTATTGAACATTTAAAAACAGATAACACGTCTCTCCAGTTGGCTTAAAATCTTCAAAAATATTATATGGAAAATTTTAAACTGGATAGTCTATTAGTTGTGTTTTATAATCATAAAAAGGATTAAGCTTAATGTCAGGCTGATTGTTAAAGATATATTCTGATTTTACATTCTTATGTTCTGTTTTATTGCAAACAATTTGTGAAAAATATTGAAACTCAAGTATTATCTTGATTCTGAATTATTATGTACATAATAATATAACGTAACATAAATGTATTCAACAATAAGGTAGTGAAATAAAATAAAATGATTTCGTTTTGCCATTAATCATAAAGTTAATATCACCTAACATCAATAAAATTGAGAAAATATCAAATTTACTAAATATTTTGTTAAACTGATTTTATAAATATTATATTATTATATGCCTAAAGTATATTACATTTGACGTGTTTAATTTGTATTTACCTATTTTTTACAACCACAAATTTCAAGGATTTAATTTTATTCCATTAAAAATCAAGACTATTAATTTATTGTCGGTAATAAATTTAGTAACACTGATATTGATCCCTTTTTTCTTGTAAATTCATTGCAATAAAAGATTACATAGAATGAATCAGTTGGAAAATTTTTTGGTTAAGTCAAGAGTTTTTTATTTAAAAAGAATGTCGCATTTAGTAACCATTAACATTTAGTATGATTTATTTCTTTATATATAACGAATTTGACACAATAACTGAACTAAACTATAATGTTTACTGACTAATATAAGTTTTACTGAAAAATTAAACTTTAATATTTGCGCATCAACATGTGCTAATAAAATATATTATATGATAAATGTATAAAAAGCTATGTCGATTTCACTCTGTACAGTAGTACACTGCTATCTGCTCAAAATGGCACGTCAAAGATATAGTCTTTCAGTCTTAATATTTGTATTAAGCTTACTGAATGGAAGTAAGTCTGAAAATTCGTATTAAATTCAATTGCATAATTCAATAAATATGTTTAATTCTTATTTAAATTTATTTAAAAAATATAAAATCTTTTTTTTTATTAAGACATTAAATATGGAAATTAGTATCTATTCTTCCATTATGTATGAATTTAAAATTTATATAGAAAAGCTTCTTTGATGTTTTTTTTAAATCATCGAAAATGATGAAAAAATAATTTTAATTAATAGAAAAATATAATAAAATGTTAATTTTTATGAATAGATTTTAGTAAAAAAAAATCTGTATGTAATTATATCGCATTTATTTTAAACACCATATAAAATTCCTAAACAGTGTGTTAATTTCATTAATAATTTGATTTGTATCCTAAAAATGAAATACATAAAAATGAACAAATGGTAAAAATAAAGCTTTATGTTTTAGATATAAATATATTGACAATTGTTTGACTTCTTATGAATTAGTTATTAAAATGAAATGTGTTAGTTAGAATTTAGTCAATTGTTTTACTTATTCGTTATTATTTAAAGCAATCTAAGAAACAATTCTATATTGCACTTAAAAATATTAGATTAAAAGATTCCATTGCAAAATATATCATGAATAAATTGCACAGCAAAATTTTATTTATACTTGGAATTATACTTTAAATTTCACAGAGGTTATTACTTTAAAGCTGGTGTAACATAGTAAAAATGATTTTTTTATAAATTTGTATTGTTTTAAGAAAGAAATATTATGTTCAAAAATTATATTTAAGAATTCATAGATATTTGTGCTTCACACGATTTTTAATAATTTATATTTATTTGCTTAAGCTATTTTATAATTTTTCAAATTTTTAACAAATACAAGCGTTATATGTTTTTTTTATAATATAATTTTTTTTAAATTATACATTAAATTAGTTTATTAAAATAACAAACAAACTTTTAAACATGATATTTTTTCGAAACAATTTGTACACTAAATGATTTTAGAAAGATAGATTAAGGAAAACTTATTTAATCTTACATATTTATCAGAGTTAAAATTTGGAAAAATAATGCAGTAAAATAAATTATGAAATGTTAAAGATTATACTAATAAAATATTATAATGATTATATTACTAAGATGAAATCCTAATTTTTTAAATTAAAACTAATATTAAACTAATCAAATTATAATGAACGATTTTATTTCTCACCTTAAACTGATAAGAAATATTATAAATTTTATTTAATATCATTTTATACATTTATGTGGGAATTTATATAAAAAATCAGATTATATTAAATTGTTCTATTTTATTAGTACATGCAATCTTTATTAGAAACAAAATTGTAACTCACTAGAATTTCCTTATTCGATAGTTAAAAGTCAAGTTAATTAATGATATTGAAATTCACAGATAATTTCTTTATCTAACTGCCAGTTCAAATTAGATTTTTAACCGAAAATCTGATGAACTTCAAATATGTTTAGTTATAGGTTAGTAAAAATAAATAAGTTTAAATTAACTCTAATAGAAATATCGTTTATGAATTTACTAAATTCCAGAAAGCAATACTTATAATTGCATTCAATAATCAAAAATATATCTATATTAGTGATAAATTCTATTATTGTTTGATAAATTAATTTTTATTAATGATAAATTTTTGCATAGTTTATTTACATTATATGTTTCTTAAATTTGAGATACATTTCTATAGGGAAATGCAATTTTAACTTGCAGGGATAATCTACTAAATTTTTCTTAGTTTATTGTGAAAGTAAATTCTTAATTTCTTTTGCTGAAAAGTAAAACTTTATAAAGATGTACATTCAGTCTGAGATATTAATTTTAAAGAAATCGGCCTACGTATGAACTACTTTTCAAATTTTCATTCTATCTGAAACAATATTTTGTTTAATACTTGTTTCCATTGTATGAAAAAGAGAGAAGGATAGAAGGAGAAATCATAACATTTCTATCACTTCTTAGAACTGGTTTTCCGTTATTTAGCCGTACCTTTATTTTTCCCGTTATTTTGAGTCAATCTTTACTTTTGTTTCAATTTTCGGTAACGTTATCAAAAACTTAATCTAAAAAGAAATCAAGTTGTTGAATTAAAAAAATAATAAGTAATCTTAATTTTCTTTTTTCAGTTCAATCTCGTCCTGAACGTAAGTTGAAGTTTATGGAGTACTTTTATTCTTAATACATAATCTTTTAATACGCAAAATATTTAAGACAGTTTGTAATGCATTATAGTTACATATACTGATAAAATACCATCTCTTATTCGTAGCTGGTGGTGAGTATATAATTATTTTCTAAAATTACTAAGAATATATTCATTTATGTATTTTGTATAATAATGTATCAAATTTAAATTCATATTTGCCTAGAAAATTGTCACTAATAACCATACCAGTTTTCTCTCAAAATCATAAAAATTTGAATAGTTATAAGCACATCCTATCCTTACTTTATTGCATTTTACTAATTTCAAGAGCTCAATAAAATGTTTTTATAAAAATTAGTTAATGATAAATTCCGACTTTAATTTATTTTAACAATTTTAAATGTTTTCAAAATTTGAAATTACACATGAAGATACCTAAAACAAAATTAAAATTAATGTATTTATTAAGATACTCTTAAACAGTTTATGTCTTAAAATTTAGACAAAATAATGAATTTTACTATTGTAATTACATTTGAACAAATAGATAGATAAATTATAATAGATAGATAATAGTATTACGCATATTTATTCATATATTTATCTTAAGTACTCAAAATTAGTTGTTTAAAAGTAATAAAAGATTATTAATAAACATTATACATGAGATTTCTTTAAAAGTATACATGTTTTAAAACAAAAAAATTAATTCAAACTTCTATTAATTAGTACTTTTCAAAAATCACTGTGTTTATACTTCATTTTAAAAATTTACTTCCTTTTGATACTTGAATCTGTATTACTTTGATAAGATTTTAAGTTAAGAGACAGGTAGATATATTTTTTTAACTAATGAAATATTTTTTTCTTTTTAGTTCATCATTACAGTAAGTTTATTAAGTATTTATTTAAATTTTTTTAAGCATCTTTTGTACATAAACATTTTTTAAACGTCTTGGAACTAGTCTTCTTTGTGTCAAATTAAATTTTAAATAAAATATTGATAAAATTTAAAAAGTAACTAAAGCAAAACATTCATAAACACTTTTTTCGATATTTTCCTTTATTTTTTATGTTTATAGTTGAAATTAATTTAATATGAACTAAAATAATAAAAAGAAATATTAATTAAATAATATTTTTATCAATGTATTCAAATGTAAATTTCAAGTATTCTGAAAACTGATTTAAATAACATTTTTTTCCTTTAAACATCACAAACTTAATTTGACTTTAAAGGATGCTTTGTGCAATGAAGACTGAATAAATAAACTTAATGTGTGTCAATTTCTTTGCAGGGGTTAATTTACCTCCTTCACCTGATACAGATACAAACCTTGGTAAGGAAATATAAATTACTTATATCACTTTATTTTAATGCATTGTCTTTTGATTGATACTGAATAATAATAATATGATATTTTCAAGTTACGTAATCTTATTTTCTATAAATGTCACATATAAAAATTATGAGACACCAAAGCACTTCTTAAAAAAATCTTAAGAAAGCTGGAAACATTACTGCTGCTGCAATATTTAAAGAGAATTTATTTACTTTACATACATTTAATACTTTCACATTTAAAGATAATTTATTTTCTAATGAACTATTTAAGGATAATTTTAATCGGTGATATTTATAGAGAATTGTTTAAATGCTATCGTGACATTTAAGAAATTATTATTAGGCAAAACTAGTTGGAAATGTTCAAAATTTACAATGTTGAAATTTTTTATATCAGAAGGTAAAAGATGATTTTCCTAATCAGAGGATATAATTTTAAAAATAGTAAAAAGTCGTTTTGTTCCCTTCTTTGATAAGCAAAAACAATCAAATTTTTAAATACTCAATATCTTTTTAACTTTTTTTATATATTTACTCGTGGATACATTTTCTAGTTACATTTGAATCGATTTAGTTTTTCTGAATAACATTGCTTCAATATTCTTGAAATTGCGAATTAAATCTAGAATATATGCACATTTTTGGAGATATAAAACAAACTAGGTTTGATCAGAATACAAAATACATTAATATTTTTAATGTTATGTTTTAAAAAAGGCTTTTTCCCATGAAAATGAAAGTCATTTGCTTTAGTTTTATTTGGAATGGCAGGATTTAAATTTTGTTAATTAATAATATTTCATTTAATCCTCTTAGCATAGATAACTTTATCATAATATTCATTTGCAAATTTTTATTTCAGTATTATTTACTTACGTTTATTTCAATGCATCTCCAGCAGAAATACTTATGAAAATTTTTCAAATTATTTATATTTTATGAATGTTTTACACACTGACAATAATTAACGAAAACTTAATTATTACTCCATTCCATTTTAAAAACTAGAAACATTTATTTGTATTTGCAAATGTATTACTAAAATTCTTACAATGGTATACATCAGGGGTGGCCAAATGTTTGAGATCCGGGGTCTACTCCACATTTAAAAAACCGAAAGCGGTCTACCAATAGCAGAACTAAATTAATGCACATATTTATTTTCATTAACAAGAAAAAAATGGTAAATTATGTAATTTTTCTAAAAAAACGTAATATTAGTATTTACAAAATAAAAATTTACTGACGAAAATAATCAAAGTATTCATATATTAAAAACTGTCCATCCTTTTCACTTCGTTTAGTTGAAATTTGGTACTGTATATCTGCGGCAAGTTTATCATATTGTGGCTGGTATGAGCTTATTGCTATGTATAAACACGAAATTAAATGTTCATCTGTTAAATGTGACCAATGTTTGTTTTTTGTTCATGATTGAAAAAACAGATTCGCAAAGATACGTCGATACAAAGTATGATTTCAAATACAAAATTGTAAATATTTGGAAACGTTTCCTCAGAAATTAATTTCCAAAAATCAGTATCTTTTTCGCTAAATATGCTCTGGATTTAAGAAATATATCGCACTTTAATTTAATAATTTCTTCCTCGACCGTGACTGATGTGGTGTCTATTAAATGTCCTATTTTTTCAGATATTCCATCAATGTTGATATTTTCATTAAATGGAAATATCATAAAATTGAGTATTTTTTCCAACCTAATTAAGTCAATGAATCTCCTTTCAAATTCTTCAAACAAAACATTTAAGTCATTATTGGAATAGTCACGCGGACTACCAAAAATGTCTTTGCTGTCTACCAGTCGACCGCGGTCGACGTCTTGGTTACCCCTGGTACATATGGATCAATTGTATTTTTTGAAATTAATTAAATTATGGATTAAAGAAAATCGTCAATTTACTTGGCAATTTTTCACTGAAAAGGCAAAATGTAAAAAGATAATGCAGTATTTTTTATTTAAGTAGGAAGAATTAAATGATAATTTGTTAATACCATTTAATAAGACATTGGTTCATGTTCATACACGTGTATTAAATTTGAATTATTTTATTTAGGTTCGGGTAAGTTGTATTTTTAACAAAATATATGTTTCTAATTTATTCAGTAAATTAACTTCATTAATTAAATATTTTCTTAAACTATTTAAAATGTTCTAATTTTTCTTTTAAGTATTAAATTGAAGCAAATGTTTGATTATAATTATACTTTTAAGAATTCCGATATTGATCTATCAAAAATTTTAATTCTATTAAAAATTCTAGTTGAAATAAATTTTGGGGCTAGTTATTTTATTTTAAGCAGTTTATACAAGCTGTTTTTTTAATAGTATAATAAATAAGGATTTATAGAAATAACAAAAAATGTATTTTTATTCGGAGAAGAAATCAATGCAGAACAGTTTGTTTTGTATTTTTTGGAAGATATCAAATACAAGAAAAACCAGATTTTATATAGAAATTACCTTGTTAAAAATAATGAAACAATCTTTGAAAGTAACTTTCAAATCTTAATAACTAATTTATAATGACATTGATTTGATTAATTCATCATAGAACCAGTTTTTTTATTTTATGTAAATTCATTTAAAAATTGTGATAATATTTATTTAAAAATTTTTTTTAAGTCTATTGAAACACTTGAAAAGTTAATAACATTTTTGTGCTGCTATTTTCGAATAGAATTTCAATCTACATGACTTGTGAATTGTACAATAAATTTTAAAGGTTAATTTTAAAAC
This sequence comes from Latrodectus geometricus, assembly GCA_026290005.1. Lineage (NCBI taxonomy): Eukaryota > Metazoa > Arthropoda > Arachnida > Araneae > Theridiidae > Latrodectus > Latrodectus geometricus. Next base: position 24,945 of record JAPDSC010078748.1, on the reverse strand, counting down.
TGTCTTGAGATGTAAAATTCTAGTAATAATAGAAAAGATAGTAGAAATATATATATTGTTTCATAAAATGAATTAATACAATGAAATGTCTTAAAATTTTATGATTAAATAATTTTGAGGTAACACTGGTGTACTATTAACCCTTTAAGCGGTCAATTATTTTATCAGAAATGCTTCCAAAAAAGGCATATTTTTTATTGCATGTACTTAAGTAGCATACTTAATATAATAAGATTATTAAGAATTTTTTTTTCACTTTTAATGCTTTTTTATAACATTTTTTATTTCTCAAATTTGGACAGAAAAACCCTTAAATGTTTGCTTTTTTCAAGTACATGCAATAAAGAATGGCATATTTATTTGTCTCTTCCACAATTTTACCCATGAGTGAAAAATCAATGAATGTTTCATAAAATTGTAGAATATCAGAAGTGTCATCAAATTGTACGTGCACAGAGGGAATACCAGAAAATTTAAATCGAGGACACGGAACAGGTGGATTTTACACATCAACCCCGGTAAAAATTCTTGCAGAACTCAAATCTTCATCAGAGTTGAGCTCACTGCTCGAGTCATCTGAGGAATAATCCAAATAATTAGAAGAAATATCTTTATCAGAATGTAGTTCATCGTCTATCAAGAAAGTATTTTCGTCGTCTATTCCATACATAATTTCCATAAGATTCAGAAGCGTGGCATTTCCACAGATTCAGAAGCGTTTCCAAGAAAAGCTCCCGCTACATAGAAAAATCCGGATGAAAAGCGTTACATTTACATGGACATGCCACGCCATCTGTTGAAAAATAATAATACTAAATAGTCTCTTACAATAATGAAAAATGCGGGCAAACTAGAAAAGGAAAGGAGAAAATATCGATGCCCGTACGGCGTACGGACAAACCGGAAGAGGCCAATTTCGGGTAGCACGTACGCTGTACGGGCAAACAGCTTAAAGAGTTAAAAGCAACAATTTTGAAGCAAAAATGATTTTCATTAAAATTTATGAAATAATTTACTGAAATTATTCTGGTTTATATACTTTAATATAAAAGGGATAATATATGAAACTGTTTTAAATTTTTATAAAAAAATGCAAATTATCTTCTCGAACTTTTACAATTTGCTTAATCTTTTAAGAAATCTGAATCCATAGTAACACATAATTTGTTTAAAGAATATTATTTTTTATTCCCCATCAACTATTTTTACTGAAAAATGTTTTGACCGTATATATTCACAGTTTCTTAAGAAGATTTTTACTCTCTTGAGATTAATATCTTAAGAAAACGTTTCATTTGCAAGAAAACTGAGACTCATTGTTTTCAAATATTAAGGACTTTTTGTGCTTAACATGAAAATTTTGACTTCAAAATATGTTTTACAGTATAATATGCAACTAATAATGAAAATAAGTCAATATATAATAAAGAAATATGATTATTTATATATTCAGAAAATATTCGAAAGTAACCTAAAATAATAATCTAATTAACCTAAATCATTTTAAATGTTGTAGATTACACTGTAACAACAAACAGTAAGGGTGAAACTGGTGAGTACAATTTTTTTTATGCTTAAATAAAAAATATAACTTTATCGATGTTTGAAATTTGTTATTTCTAGAATAGAAATACTACCTGAAAATTTATATATCAAATTTATTAGTTATATATTTCGTAAAAACTCCTAAACATTATATACTTCAAGAGAGTTTATACATTAACGTAGATGAGAGTATGTTTTTTATTATGTTAAAAATTATTAATTAAAGAATATACACTCAATCGGCTTACTTCTTTCACTGCATAATTTAGATACGTAATGCAATCAACATTTAAATTGAAAATTTTAAATCAACTAATTCAACATATCCAATTTTATTTCAATTTTGCGATTCAAAACAGCTTTCAACTTAAAATTGCTCAGAAAATTTGAAATCATTGCTTAAGATGCAAGACATACCATTGGTACAAAAGCTGGCTAAAATTTTATGTAATGATATTTAGAAACTTACTTTTTTAATTTTATATTTAGTTTTCATTATTTAATATAGTAAACGCTATTGAACTTTTGTAACATAGCTTAATACTTTTAGAAATATGCATATCTGTTTTAATTGGTAATTTAAAATAAGTATGCTGCTTTGAAGCACAAGGTTACCAGATAAATTTTAATTTTTGTAAAAAAATACTAATTAAGTTTATTAAAAAATACTTAAATTAATTTTTTAGTTTAAAGATTAAAGTAATTAAAGAAATATTATGACTTGTTTCTACGAATTGTTTATAATATTTTTAAAACAAATTTATTTTAAATTTAATAAAATTATTATTAGTTATTTATTTTTTATCATATTAATTATTAATATATTATTATTAATAATTATAAATTATTTAAAATTAAATAAAATTTATTTAAAAATTTAGAATTTGTTTAATTGAATTGTATCAATAATAAATATTACTTTATTTTCTTTGTCTAGTTTACACCTACAAAACACAATATGTAGTAGGCGGTGGAGGTAATAACTTTTACTTATTTATATCAATCGATTACATGACAAAACCTAAAATTATTTAATATTATTTTTAATTGAAATGTGTTAATAGTTTTATTTTTCAAGCTAAATTCCGAATTTGAAACATGGTTTTGAATTACTTAGATTTGAGAATATTTGAATAAATATTGCTTTGAAAATAACAGTTCAATTTCACTATTAGAATTCATTATTATATGTTCCATGTTAGCATTAAAACTCTAAGGGTATAGTTGCAATTTTTTAACAATCGAAATAGAAAAAGTTTTAAATGAGTTATAGTTCCAAAAAAATTATAATTGAAAAGTAAGATACAAATGAAAATTTTCTTTATAATTTAAAGATATTGTTAAAGATTTTGCTATATATTTTTTAATTTTAACTTATAAAATAGTATTTTAGTATATGTTTTAAACAAAAGTAATTTATTAAATTTAGTTAATTTTCATAGAAAATGTGAAATAATGATATACTTGGTGCAAGATATAAAATTAACACTTAATGGAAAACGCAAATTGTTTTGAGCTTTTTCAAATAAAATTGAAACTAATTTAATTGATTGAACAATTTTTTACTTAAAACTATTTAAATTAGATTATTCAGTAACTGAATTTTAAAAATATTTAGAGAATACAATGAACCAACTCAGATTTTTACAATTTAAAATTTGTTTAATTAAAGATAAGTTTTGATGAAAATATGACCATCATAAAAACCAGGAAATGGTAAATATCACTATTGTAAAAGAATCTTCAAAATTCTTCTACTATAAATCTATCAAAATTTGTATGTGCTTCAGTAAATAATTCTATATGTTGATCAAAATCATTAAATTATTTTTAAAATTTTACAGGAAATGGAGGAGGAGGAAGTAAGAAGATTTTATTAATAAATTTATCACTAATTGCTTTTATATAATTCAGTTTCCGAACAAAAATATCAAATTTTATTTTTTAACCAAGGTTTTAAGTTAGAAGAAACTTGTGCCATGGTTTACCTAGTATAAACGAATAAATATAACTTTAAAATGTTCGGTATATTTCTGCTAAATATGAAAATATTAGAAATGTCAATTCATCATTCTGCCTATTTAATATATTAAATACTTGGAACTCAGACATAACTTTAGTTAAAGCTAATTTATATATATATATATATATATATATATATATATA
>JAPDSC010078748.1:8540-21134 GCA_026290005.1 Latrodectus geometricus | reverse complement strand
ATATATATAGATAAAAAAACTTTAAAAAAACTTACAGTTACAAATACTGATAAAATTTACTGTCAAAACTGTTATTTTAGTTTTTATTCTCTTTAAAAATATAGTTCCTTAAGTAATTTCAATTACTGCGATTTATGAGGGTTAACTCACTTTGAAAAGTTAACTCACTTTGTCACGTAACCATGGTGCACCCACTTGTTGCAACAATACTTAAAGCTATTATTATCAATTCACCTTTTGAAGTGCCTAAAAGATGAAAACTTTTTAATGCACAATTTTTATAAGAAAAAACAAATGTCTAATATATTTTTAATAAATAATATATCAGTGTACGCTTCATCATAACGTTAGGGGGTTAGAAATGCATGGACAACACACACTAAAATCAATACTCTATTTTGTTCTTCGCATTCGCGCTCATCTTTATTTATACCAGCGTTTTCCAACCTTTTTTGGCCAAGGCACATTTGTCGCGAGGAAAAAAATCACGAGGCACACCAACTTTAGAAAATGTTAAAAAATTAACTCTGTGCCTATATTGACTATAATAAAGTAATTCTCTTGAATAGGAATCAAATAAGCTCAAAGAATGTATTTTATAATTACTTTATTATGAAATATTATGTAAACAGAATAGTGAAAAATTATAAAATACTTTCAGTGCGAAACCTGGGCCTGTTTATCTGAACACAAAGCTGATATTCTGGCTGGAATCGAAGAAAGACACACACGTAGCTCTTCGTCAGCAGTTCTATGTCTCTCTCTGTATATGGTTTTCATAGCAATCATGCTTGAAAAGCTAATCTCACACAGATATGTAGTGGAAAAAAGGAACAATGTCAAAATAGCTTTGTTTGCCAGAAGGGGGAACTCCTTGGCAGTATCCAACCAAAAACTATCCAAAGGTAGATCAGCAAATCTTAGCTTGCAACCACGATTTTGTCTCAGTTCAATTAGTTCCTCCTGCTCTTGTAAAGTTATTTCCTTTCCAACAACTGATGCTGAGCTATAAGGGTCCCTAACCTAGTCAATGCATTCAGTGGAGACTGAAGAGAAATAAAATGACAAATTCTCCGCAAGAGTTTTTAAATGCTTAACTATTATCTCACACAGTGCAGCAGTGTGAACACCTTGCCATTGCATGGTGAGTGTGAACATTTCAAGATTGCCACTTTCCACGTGTTGATGCCAAAGTTGCATTTTTGAACGGAATCCATTTAATTTATCTGTATTTGTAAGCAGGTTTTCATTTCGGCCTTGCATTCGGGTGTTCAATTCATTCAGATGATGAAATATATCTGCCAGATATGCAAGCCTTGCACACCACTCATCACTTGCAAGCTGCTTTGCGTAATCTGACCCCTCATTTGTCAGAAACCCTTTAAGTTCCTCCCGCAATTCATACACACGAACCAAGACCTTGCCACGCGACAACCACTGGACCTCCGTATGAAACAGCAAGGTTTTATGCTTTGTTCCCATCTTCTCACACAAAGCTGCAAATATGCGACTTTTCATGGGTCATGACTTTACAATGTTTACCATGCGCACAACATCATCCAACATATGAACTAAGGCTGATGGTAAAGTCTTGGCTACGAGGGCCTCACGGCACACCACGGTGCTTCAGACGGCACACTGGTGTGCCGCGGAACAGCGGTTGGGAACCGCTGATTTATACAACAACTATTTACAGCTTTCAAACCAGACTGCGTTCACAACATGACAAAGACTTTTACAGTTCAAGGTTATGCCATTTGGGCTTTGCAATGCCTGCAACAAAAACGCAGCGCCATCTCTTGGCATTAATTATTATTACTAGGCATTGTAACAATCAGATATCCAATATATAAAAATTAATAAATTATCTAATATATTCTTTAAATATATTAGATATTTGTATAAATTATTGTCACTCTTTGCATTCAAATTATTTTGTGGAATATAACACCTTTCCATAATCTGTGTTAGAAATACACCGCCAGTGGTCACGTGGCATGTCGGTTTTCTTTTAAAGAGTTGTGGGTGTAGTCAGCTGAAAGAGAGAGGTTGGATGTTCATCAGTCAAACATAATTTATTATGAAATTTATTCAACTCTTTTGTAAAGTAAAAATTTTGCATAATTTTAATAAAATATTTATTTTTTTATAGGTTACAATGTTAATGTTCAAGGAGGTGGTAAATGAAAATTGAAATAATAAATAAATTTAATTTTGTAGTATAAGTTAAATTTGAAAATATTAATAAAGTTTGTTTTTTACAGGATATGGAGGGTCTCCTGGTAATGGAGGCAGTAAGTAGACCACTTGTAATTAAGTATATTTTTTAATTTTTATCTGTTGAAAATTTACTTCATCTAATTGAAAAACTGTTTTGATTTATATAATTATTTATCCTTTCATTGGTTGGCCCAAATGATAAGGATATATATTTAGTACCAAGTATGATTTATAAAATCAATTTACATTAAAAAATAAATTGAGGAAAGAGTATTTGAAATACGTTAATTTTGACGCTCATTTTCAATTTGTTGTAAAATTTTGCCATTTGTTCAAATTTGTTAAATTTCTAATATTTATTCTTGGACATAATATTTAGTTTTTTAAAAAAATATCACATTTAAACATGAAATTTGTAAGAATTAACAATTTAAACTAAATATTTTCGTGAGAATTTTGTTTCATAAGTACCTAAGCATGATTTGCTAGGAAATATATTCTTGACTTTTCGTTCAACATGCTTAATATTTTCTCAGAAATGTAGTCGCAAGGTTTTTGTTTTTAAAAGTATAGACATTTTTTTATAAGATATTTTCTTAAATAATACCTTTTGCGTCTACTTTTGTTGATTAACCTTTGAGTCTAAATTACAATATTTAAAACTCCTCAAAAGAACACAAAAATACTAAATTTTTGAAATAGGAAAATTTCGCATAATAGTCAGCAATATTTCTATTCATATATTAAATGGATTTAACTAGTATCTTTTTAATTGTGTTACTTAATTTTTATTTGCAGATTACAATGTAAATCTAAATGGACAAGGTAAATATAAATGAATATATCATGTAAACTTATTGATATGTAAATGAAGAAAATATTATCACGTACATTATTACAGGACAAGGTGGACTTCCAGGAGGCGGTGAGTAGAAATTCTATTTAAGGATTTTTTTTACAAGCATAATATTTTAAGTAATTTATTCAACATAACTGAAATAAGTTATATTAATACTATTCTTTATTAATTATTTTATTTTTTCCAATATATGTATTTTTAACCAGAAGTGAATTATGTATAATATTAATTCATAATTGTCAATCAGTTAGAAATATTATAAGGAATTTCTTTTTAGATTATAGATGTTGGATAATCATGAATTGAAATAATATTGAGATTTTTCTCGGAATGCTATTTAATTTGTTAGTATTTTCAAACAAGTTAAATAATTTATACTTAAATTTCAAATAAACACTAGATTTTGAACATTATAATTTTTGGATATTTATACTAACAAAAGTATTAAGCTAAATATTTTGTTTATATATATATATATATATATATATATATATTTTGCTTTGTAAATAAATATCAATTTAGTTTATCACCTTTATAAATTTTACAACTAATGCGCAGAAACTAAAGAAATATGTAATAAATTCCTCATGGAAATTTTTACAAATGCTTCAACATTTTTCAATTTTTAAAATTTGAAACCAATATACCGAATAAGTATTATTAAAACCAAAGTACTTTCTTTACATCAAATAACAAATATTTTTATATTTAAAAACTTTATTTACATAGTTATTATGATAAATGCATAAAATTTCAAAAAAGTACATTAAAAGTTATAATTTTAATTATTTAAAATTTTGACCAAATATTATTATTTTTAGAAGCTGTACCAAAATGTTAGATTTGGTCATTCCTCACAAAATTGCATTAATTTCAGGATTTTAATGTTCTAATATAATTAACTTAAACACAAATTAAGGTATTATTGAGCACCCTCAATATAAAATAAGTTTGAAACACAATTATAGTTATATAATATATTTTACAAAAATATTTTTTGTATTTTAAGTACCAAAACGCTCTGGAACACTAATCAATTTGTATTGAATGCCAAGTATTTTATTAATGTTTTCAATTTCTTTTACTATCTGTAATCAAGAACTTGCCACCATTTACCAAAGAAAGGTATATTAAAAATCAGCCGAAAATATTAACATATTTTCTTGTTTAGTTTCTAATTTGCAGTGTTTGAAATTAATATTTACCATCTATTACATACGAACAAAGAGTTAAAAGCACCGAGAAAGAAAACAAAAGATTATTTGCAGACATAAGAGATGAATATTTTGAAATACTTTATATATTATTAATTTTTTATTTATAGGTTTAGATGTGAATATGTATATGGGTAAGAAAAAATGGAAAATAACCATTATTTTATAGATAATTATCTGTAACTATCGTTTGAAAATAATGTTTTGTGTCTCGTTATTTTTTTTCAGTACATGGAGCTCCTAAAACTCCTGGCAGTAAGTTAAAAACATATTATGAGCCCTATGTTTTAGAAATAATTTTATGAAAATGTTATATGACATAACTACAAATTAATCTTTGAATTTTGAAAGTATTCAACTTTCCATTTATTTCTCAGAAATACACTGCTGAAAATAATTAAAGGATATTGCGGTTTTAGTTGGATCTTGTGGCTGGTAAACCTTTTAGAAGATTGATATGTGATCGACAGACGTAGTGTGGTTATATGAGAGAAATGTTAGGCAGAAAAAATGGCATTTTATTGCTGATTTGTGTACAAAAGGAAAAAAACACAGTTTGTGCATATCAGAAAAAAAAGAATAAGAAAAGGTGTTTTATTTAAAGGAAGTCATTTTCAGTAGGGGGTATGATTTCCACGGACGGCCAGCAACATTGAATACCTTTGAGGCATGGAGTCACTGAGGTTATTAATCACGAGATGGGGTATTCTGTCCCACTCTTCCAGAAGAGCTCTTTCCAGTTCTTGGAGAGTTTATAGGGCTGGTTGATGCACAGCAACTAGTCTTCCTAGGGCGTCCCAAACGTGCTTTATTGGATTCATGACTGGAGCTGACACACTGGGCATTCCATTCGTACGATTCCTTCCTTGAAAAGGAAATCCTTCATCAGGTTGCCTGCAATTTCCTGCAATTATCGTCCATTGAAATGAAGTCATGTCTTATTGCTGCAGCATAAGGGACTACAATAGGTCTGAGGATCTCATCTCTATATCGGCGACCAGTCAGAGGTCCATCTCGAATGACATAGAGGTTTGTGCGCCCGTCAATGGAGATGCCACCATACACCAACACTACACCACCACCAAATCTGACATTTTCGTGCATGAACACAGGATTATTCCTACTGCCACGTTCCCTCCAGATGAAAATACGCCTATTATCAGGATGAACAGAAAAACGGGACTCGTCAGATAAAAAAACATTTTTCCATTCGTTTCATTTCCAGTTCAAATGTTCTGTTTCCCACTCTCTTCCGTCTCGACAATGCCTTGATGTTAGTTTCATATATACCATCGGTTGGCGAGGATACAGACCTACACCATGGAGCCGGTTTCGGATAGTCTGAATTGAAACCGTGGTGTCAGTAGCCGAGTGGAGGTATTGTTGGAGAACAGTAGATGTCTCCGAGCCGTTAACGCTAAATAACTATCTTAATTTGGCGTTGTTGCCCATCTACGACCTTGCCCTGGTCTTCGGCCTGCACATCCAGTCACCAAAAAACGGTTCCAGATCCTGGAAATCACACTTTGTGGCACTCCAATGGTTTGCGCTACTTCGGCTTGATTTTGTCATCCTTCTTACCTACCAACAACTCTCCAAGCTTCTGAATCGGTTAAATGACTTCGCTGAGACATCGTACTCATCGAAACAAAGCAGTCACTGAATCCTTGTCTTCATTGTTTTTTATGCAGTTGAAAGTCAAATTTCATTAATTGCAGCTGAAGCGACGTTCTTGACGTCAAACTCAAAATTAGCATACTCCACAGTTTAAAAAATCAGTAAAAATTTTCAATTGTGATTCTCTTCTTCCATTTTCAGCAAAAATTCGCTTATATCTATATTTTATGTAAAACTTACAATATCTTTTAATTGTTTTCAGCAGTGCATATAAATGTATGTATTTAGATGTCGGAAGTAGTTTAAAATAAAAAGGTAGAGTCAATTATTTTATATTGATCTGCAACAATATCATGATTACATATATAATAAAAATATTATGATTATGTATAGTTTTGAGACATTAATTATGTTGTTGATATTTTAGTCATATGTTATTCCATTTTTATGATATTGTGACATTTTATATATTTTATGAGAAATAATTAAAAAAAAATTAACTGTTTGGTGACAGTTTTGTTTCGCAAGAAAATGAATACCAACACATAATTTTATTATTTTCATTTAGGTATGCTTGAGTTTCATTAGATTTGTTTATAGTTATAGCAACTTAGGAAATTGTTTAAATGTAATCTTTTATTTAAAACAATTGAACACAGCAATCTAAAAGAAAATAACTTAATTAGTGCCAGATTGTTATACACGATAAGTTAAATAATATTTGATTTTTCAATGCTAACAGTTTTGTTTCTAAAATGTTTATGATGTTAATCAAACAAAAAGTAAGGTCACTCTCTTTTGATCATTGATATTATTAATTATAACAAGAGATGGTTTTAAAATAGTAAAGTATTCCAAAGATCAAAACTTCTTTGGATTTATTCAGTAATTATCACTTACTTTTATTCATAACTTAACTCTGATAAATATTCATAAATCTATATAAAGTAAATATTAAGAAAGTTTGAATAATACTGTAATAAACTATTGCTATGTGTGTATTTATCAATGCAAAAATTATAGATGCTTTTTGTTCGAATTCAACCATTTTATTGTTTACGAGTTATGCGCAAGAAATATGTCATTTCTTCAAATTAATGAACATATTACGCATAAAAATCTCATGAGTTTGAAATTATTTCATTTATCTTAAATTATTTAATTTTTATTATAATTGGAAAGAGAGTTATTTGATTTTAAATAAAAGCATTGTTTTATTACTAAGTTTTGTGAAAAAGACTTTTATAAAAATTTCTATAACACAGGATTAAAATTTTTTTATTTTAAATTGATGTTTTCAAGATTTACTTTATTATTTATTAAAAATAATAAAGTAAATTTTTTAGATATATATTTATTAAAAATAATAAAGTAAATCTTATTATAAAAAAATTATTTATTTAAAGTAAAATTTATTACTTATTAAAAGTAAATCCTCAAAAATTTGTAAACAGAAAAACTTGTGAGTAAAAGTTAAAATGTATCAAACATTTTGAATTTCAAAATACATTTACACCAAACTTTTTTATCATTAGTTTCCCAAGAAATGAAATGAACTTTATTAAAATTAATCCTTATTGTATGCTATGAAATATAAGAAATTTATTTGTGAGGATATGCTTTTTCTATTAATCACTTTTTGCTTTCCCCAAATGTAATTGAGTTATGTAATAAACTAATGTTTATTGTTATTTTAATATACAATTTCTTAAAATTATAATTTTAATGTCTTTTAAGGTAATTAATTTCCTTGAATTAACGGAAAAGTTTCATTAAAACTCTTTTATTAATTGGAGTTGATTATTAAAGTTTGCTCTAATTTTCAGTTAGCTTTAATATTCATGAAAACATTTAAGGTTCAGAGTGAGATGTAAAAAGCATGAAATATAAAATAAGTATTATTTGCACTCATAATAAATGAAAATGTGTTTTAATAACATTATTGTTTCACATTACAGGTGTCAATTATGATGCAGGTAAATAAAAATAAAACAAATATATATAAATTTATAGGGAAATAAATGCTAAGAACAATTTTGATCACATTAAATTTAAGTTTAAATTTATAGATAAGTAAAGTTTGAAAATAATGCATTTTGTTCGTTTCAGGAAATGGAGATAATGGTAAGTCCATAATTTATTCTTTAACAAATGTTTCAAATATTATTGAAAACCATGTATAATATAATTGGAGAAAAAGCTTCCTTTATTACAATTATTCATCATTCATTTCATCTAATTCATTTTGATGCATTTTCAATAAACATTCTAACTTCAGAAAGGATACGCATATATTGCATATATTGTGGATTATAAGAAGCATACATTGTGGATCAACAAGAAAAAGCTCTAGTATGTTACGCATTTGTAGTATACTGAAATAACTTTAAGTTCATTTACAAAACCTGAGATCTTGTATAGGACTTGTGAATTTTATGTAATAGATACTCCATTTATTATTTGCCACTGAATTTTAACGATTGATATGGATATTAAACATGTTTTTTATTTTGATATATATTAAAATAAATAATAAATATTAAATTGCTTAAAGTTAAAAAATTAAAATTGCTGAAATAACAGAAAAATATATTTATCTGTTTTACATAATGTTATTATTTATTATTCATAGGTTTAAATGTAAATCTAAACGGCCATGGTGAGTAAAAATTAAAAATACCCACTTAAATGAATGGATAGTTTCTCTGTAATATATTACATTGAAAATAATGTTATGCTCTTCAATTTTTGCAGGAAACGGTGGACTCCCTAATGTTGGAGGCAGTAAGTACATAACATGCCCTTTATCTAATTTTTCAAATATAATTATTTGAAAAATGGATGATATAATTGCAAGTAAAAATTAAGTTTAAATAAAAGTTTGATTTTACAGTAATTTGCCTAAGTACACAAAGACACATATTTGAAGTCGAAAAGGAATATTTAAAAAATTTATTCATAATTATGGATCAGTTAAGATCACTTAAGAAAAGTCATTTTGACAACTACTTATTTTAAATTTGAGATATCCTGATTTGTATTAGCAATTTGAAAATACAATAATAAGCTCAATTGAGATAGAATGATTTATAATTTTTCTACGTTTTAAAATGCATTTTTAAATTTTAATTAAATAACACACATGACATTATTATTTTCATCATCTAATAGCAAAAAGTGGCCAGTTAATCCACACTGAAAGCCTTAAGATTTAGAAAATTTATTTATCAGTGATATATCTGTTGAATAATTTTCTACATACAAAGAAATTTCCTCAAAAATCTATTTTTTGAATTGGTATTTTTAAGTTAACAAAGAAGAGACATTTTTAAATATCATTTGCTAATTTAATTTGTACATAGATGCAGTGAAATCCATATAAAAATTGTATTGTTATTCACTTCTTAACCTTAAAATTCGATTTAGTTAGTCATCTGAGCCCATAAAAATAAAATTAAATAGAAACCATAAGATAAAACAACATCATATTTATATTTAAAATAAGAAATATATATTTTTAATATATGACAAATGAATATTGTCAATTTCTTGTTTCTTCTCTTTGATTCCTTCTGTCGACTTCATACTATTTATTTTTATTTATAGATCTAAACGTTGACCTAAATGGAGGAGGTAAATGAAAATATATGTTACTGATTTAAATTTATTAATATGTAAACTTCTAAACTGATATTATATACTTCAATTTTACAGTACGTATTCCTGGAGATGGAGGCAGTAAGTAGATAACATGTTATTTGAGAAACTTTAAACATATATGCATTAAGAATTTTACCAACCTAGCTTAAAATAAAATTTTCATTTATACAGTTATTCATAGTTCCATTAATTTTTCCCAGATATATAGACATTTGGACAAAAAATTATTTAGATCCAACATTATGGGTCAACTACAAATAAGCTTCAAATTGTGGGAATATTCAGATAGTAACATTTAGAATATTGATTAATAACTATTAACTACTTATGAAAAAATGAATAAGTTTATGAAAAGAAATCACAATAATTTAATATAGACTACTGGGTAATAATAGAAAAATATATCTAAGATTTGATTTAAAAAAAAAAATCATGATTGTGAACAATCCAATTTTTCACATTTAAAGCTTTATAGTTAAATATCTATTAACATATTTATCTTTTCATTTAATGATACATGTATGTTAAAATCAAAATATTAAATGCAGTTAGAAACAAATGATAAAAGATTAATATTATTAAATAAACTATTTATTAGTGAGCTTCAAGGCAATCAGGTTTTATGTTTTATAAAGAAACATTAATTAACATAAAAAGAAAAGAAAACATATCATATTTACAATAGAAATATGTGAAAACATAATCAATGAGTGTAATAATATATTTTTAATTTTTTTTTGAAGGTTTAAATGTAGACGTAAATGGAGGAGGTAAATATTATAAAATATAGACATTTAAATTTATTGAAAAATAAATTTTAAAATTTATGCTATATATACTATTTTTGCAGTAAATGGAAAAATAGGAGGTAGCGGTAAGTAAAAAAATCAAAATTTGTGTTCATTTCAAATAAAATCAAAATCATAATTTTATAACTTTTTAAGAAATAATTTCTCCTAAGGGTGAATTATAATCAAATAATGGTAAATAATAATCAAATAATATATAAGATATTCTACGCAATAGATTTTCAATTCAGGTTTTCCATAAAACTAATATTTTAAAATACAATTTTCTGTTTAAAAAGTTCTTTTTAAACTATGTCATTAAAAGTGATGTAACACTTAAAGTTTCTGTCAAAACTTAAAAATCTAAACTAAATCTTCCTCTATCTGAACTTATGTTTGCAATGTGTGATTTTTCGATTGTTAAGTCTTTTATTTTTAAAGATAAATTTTATGAGAAATATCTCCCATGTTTTTTATAGTATTCAATAATAAACGCAATTCCTGAGTAAAAAAATTTAAACTCTTGAGTTGTTTTTATTCGTAGTCAAGTATATATTAAGTTTTATTAATGTTAATAATTTGGTTCATTATTTTTATTTTTTAGCTCACGGTGTTAGAACTGATGGGAAAGTGACAGGACAAGGTAAATATGAATTTAAGTCTTTGCTAGAAACTAACATTATAAATGTCAGACATTAAAATCTAATAAAATATATTTCTTTTAAGCAACTTATAAATATATAAATGGAAAATACCTCACCAAAATAAAGCAATTCTTTCATGTTTTGTAAAAAATTGGAAATGTCTTAAGTTTTAAATTTTGGGCACCATGCAAACAACTGTAAATCATGCAAGGCGTATTTAATATAGTTTATAATATGTTTAAGACTTATAAATTATTTTAAATAAAAATGAAAACATTCACAATTTGACATATTACAAATACTGTTTGAACCCTGCATCAACTTTTAAAAAATCCAACTCCATGAATATTTAAATTTAAATTTAATAAATGTATGGATAAAGATATTTAATTTATCTTCATATTTTAATATCATAAAATTTTATTTCAAATAATGTATAACTCATACAATATTTTTGTAAAAATTTAATAATTTATGTTTGATGCTGTTATGAAATGTATGTTTAGTGCAGTTGTAAGAATATTAAATACGTAATACTATAATTTATTTTGTTCGAATGTGCTTTATACGTTAATTTGTTTAATAATTAAATGAATATTTTGAGAAAGTTAATTTCATTTAAGTTGTTCACAGCATTGTCGCCACGTTACATTTCAATTGTTAGAAGAAAGCTTTAAATGAAATAAATCAGTTTATATGAAAATTAAGAATTTATAAAAAGTTACTGATTTTTGTGTACTTATTTTTTCATTATATTTAGGGTTCAAAACAAATCTCATTATTATATCTACTAACATTGCTTTAAAGAAATTTTTAAACTCAATAAACTTGAAAATATTTTTCAAAAATCAAATATTTTGTTTTTTTGTATTTATTTAAACAATTTTTTTGTATTTATTTTAATAGTTTATTTGAAAATTAAGAATTTATCAAAAGTAACTGGTTTTTGTGTATTTATTTTTTCATTATATTCAGGGTCCAAAACAAGTCTCTTTATTAAATCTACAAACATTGTTTTAAAGAAATTTTTAAACTCAATAAACTTGAAAATACTTTTCCAAAATCAAATATTTTATTTTTTTTTATTTATTTTATTTATTTTCAGTAACACACAGTGATTTGAGAAGCATGATTATATATTTGGTTATTGTATGGTCAAATAGTAAAATTATAATGATCGTTTTGCTTAATATTTTATAAAAATGTTTTAATTCATAAAATATATAAACCTTAAATTTCTAACAATATTTGTCCGTGCAAACTATATTTCCTTTTAACTACATAATTTAAAAATTTGGCGATAAAAATTAAAACTATATCTTATATAGAAATAACCAAGATTTTTTATTTAACTGGCATATGTGAAGTTTGTAGGAATATTCCACACGATTTTTGAAATTTTTACCTTTCTAAAGTTTCAATTCCGTGAAAATCAATTTTTGTTTTTTGTATAATACTTCTTATTCACTGTGTCTTTTATTTAAATTATTTTCTTTTACTTACAGCTAACTGCAAAAGTAAGTATAAGATATGGGTTTATCTTACTGTTGCATCTTCTTCCTTCCACTTAAGCTAATTAACATTCATTTCCT
>JAPDSC010078731.1:0-10238 GCA_026290005.1 Latrodectus geometricus | reverse complement strand
CAATAATTAGGATGTATAATATAGTCCAAATTTTTTTTAAGTGAGAATAAAAGCTGCACATCTTTAGACGATGCCTTTAATGGGAAATATGGTGTTTGAAGTAAAAAATTTTCTTTGGTAATTATTTGCGATCACCTTAGAATACCAAATTAAGTGAAGCTGACATTGGTTTCCATGGTTATAGACAAGGAAAAAAAAATTGTTACGCTAGAAACGTTTATTTAAAAGAAACTAAGTGGCAATTTCCTAATAAGTAGGTACTCTTTCGTAACATTGTTAATGAAAATTAAAAGCTTATCATGTGGAAAATTCTAATCGGCTTATCATTTCTTTGGCTTTTATCAGTACACCAAGTTGATAGTTTTAAAACATAAAATGAAAATTACTTTTTGTTGGGTTTACTCAAGGAAATAGAAAACATTGTGAGATGATCTTTGTAATTAAATATGACTGCCCAAAAATTATTTAATGCAGGTATATGTTGGTTAATCAACTGTGTAAGATAATTTGGACAGTGCATTTAATCAAATGTATCAATGCTGAAATATTAGTTCCAGTATTTTCAACAATTTCTATTATAGACTTTGTGCCTGTCAGTTCCTTGTTCCTGAGAAGTTCTGTTTTGCATTTTATAACGATAACTATTAAAAAGCCATCTGAAAATTTTTGTTCTACATTGCATTACTTCTACTTATTACTAGTTATGTTAAAGTTACCTATTTTTAATTTTTATTTCCTTGTACATAACAAACCCATATTACACTTTTAGTTTCTTCTCTTTATTTTAATGAAGGAGATAATGGTAAACTCATTTTAGTTATTTTTTCTTAAAGAAAACGGTTTTGAAGTTCCCCTATATTATTATCTTTCATAATGGTTTTCCTTAGATTAAATGAAGGCACTAAAGTAATGCGTTTCATTTATCATGAGATTTACAAGCAAGCATCATGTGTCCAAAGTTCGTTGTTACATTTATCACACCTTGTTCTTTGAACTTCTTAATTTATTAAATTTTTTTATTTACATTTGTTTTATATATTTAAATAAATTTTTTTTCTAAATTGAAATCGCATTCATGATTTTTTTTTTTAAATTCATCCTTATCTATCTCAGATTTTTAACAGTATCCTCAACCGTATTTTTTTCGAAAGAATGAAAGAAAGTTCCAATCTTTCATTTTTCGAAGTGCGGATAATTAGAGAGAAAGAAGTGGGAAACATGATTTAAGATATCTTGGTTTCTGTGTTCGAATTTACCTTGACATACTTTAACAGGAAAGGCTTGAGTGATTGTGCCTCGGGTTATTTACATTATTTTTTTATTTTTTCACGTTGCGTAAATCATCGCCAGCTATATATGTAGCTTTCGAGAATTAATATTTATCTATTTTTTTTGTTTCAAGTGGTCGTGTTTCATTTTTTCTAACATTATTTCTTCTAGAAAGTTCTTAGATTGGCGTAGTAACATTTAGAAAATTTTGAAAAAGGAAATAGGAATTAATTGAACATCTGCTTCTCTTGACACCAGGGGAGTTATTTCAAATTCAAGATTAATTGTTTATATTTAAATAACATGTGCTTTTAATAGTAACGTTAGTTTTTCAATTAATAGTTTTTACGAATAAGTGTTGATAATTTACTACTGAACTGATTTCAACTCAATATGTTAACCAGGTCCATTATATTGGTGATATATCATATCATATTATATTAGTGACACCATCATGTAGAAACATTTAGATGAACTTAAATTTTGCAACAGAGAACTATTGTGAAAATTCATAGTGGTAAATCGAATTATTTGTGAAGGTTTTTAAGTATCTCTTAATTTTAATAAAAGTTATTTTTTCCTGTTATATTAGTAATGATACAATGACATTTATTTATATGAAATTTAGTGATACCAATCTGAACAACTTTAATTATGTAGAATAAGTAAGCATGAAAAACATACCTCTTTTTTCACATCGAATGCTTAATTTACACATTCGTAAATCAAAATTCAAAAATCATATTTAATACTTTTTTTTTTTAAAAAAATTTATGCTTAGAAAACAACCCCAGTCCCCCTTTTTTTTTCCTTATAAAGAATATAATTGTTGAATATTTACAAAACATTTACTAACGAATGAATATTTTGGTAAGAATTCGAATTTTATATTATCAAAAAATTAAGGCGGAAGGCTTAAGGTGAAATTATGTATTTGCAACTTAAAAGTTAAAAAAAAAAAAAAAAAAAAAAAGAAAAGAAAAAAAAAAAGAAAAAGAAAAGAAAAAGAGTATAATATTTATAAATTCCGTAACATATCAAATTTGTTTGATTTTAGTGATTTGAATGGTGATCACGTTCGAATAAAATACAATGTTAAGAATTCCAACTTATTACGGTTTATCTTCTGAATTTAAATGAAAGGTCGGTGACTTATATTTTGTCTAACATTTGAATGTTGTTGAATAATAACAGGATCCATAAAGTTCTACATTTGCATATTACATAATGTTCTTGCGACATTTAGTCGTAGGATAGATAAGGTCGGGCCTGAATGGGATTAATTTATTCACTGTCTACCCAATATAAGAATTTGGAATGCAAAGAATTAACAGTTAGGTTCCTGGATTTGTGGTTATACAAATGACAGCTCGTGATCCGTTGATGCATTCCGCCGAAAAGTTTAAAATTTACTTTAAAAATGTCCATTTAACAATTTAAATAACTTAATTAAACAATTAAGAATTCCATTAATTGAATAAACTGAATGTTCCATTGTATTGTTTGGTTTTTTTATGTATTGAATTTATTGTTAACACTTGTTTTATTTCATTGTTATTGTGTGATTATGATCTTTTTCTTTCATTTCATTTCGTATTGTAACTTTTAAATTTATTTATATGAATTTTTGGGGCAGGAAATGTACAATACTGTCTTTATAAAGATACCAAATTGGCCGATTTGTCATTCTCCCTATCAGATGTTTTAGGTTGATACTCTGTTTTAGAATCTAAATACTTGCTTAAAAAGTATTCAGTAATTCAATTTTTATTGCATTTGTACCTAGATAGCAAACAAAACACTGTCAAAGATAGTTGGAGAGAGTGTTTGCAATGAAAATATAGGAATAAAAAATTAGGTGATAACATAACCCTGTTCTTCTTGTGATAGCTTAGAAAGACGACATTTTTTACAAGCAAGTCTTTCTTCTCTTCTTGTTGTATATATTTTTGTTATATCTTTCTTGTTGAAGACTTTCTTGTTGTATATTTTTAAAAACGGACCTATGTAAGGAATTCAGATTTCGATACGATATTTTATACAAAGCCCGCTAACAATTACCAGCTTTATTTCCATGAAATATAAGAACAATTCCAGGAAATCCTTATTTTATTATAAAAATATCTCAATTCTTTTATTTGTAAGTTGAGAGATTTTTTGCTTGATTCTTAATATCTTTGAGCATAGTTGCATCTGTTAAGGTTTGACACCTCGTAGTGGCTATCGTAACCGCTGTTGTAAGCTTGCTTATTTGAACGTGAACCATTTTTGCCTAGGAATTCATTTTTAATTGAAAATCCAATTCGAGGGAGTTAGTCCTTATGTGCAAAAAATTACTACAGAACGACAAAAGAAACTAAATCGATAGAAAACAAATATTTGCAGGATCAATTTTAGAGACAACTGGAAGAAATACATCCATTGAACACCCATGTTTTTCTGTAGGAATCCGTTCCAGACATACAGATTAAAATAATGAAGGATGTAAACTTTATTTGTATGAGTGACATTTAAATAAAC
This sequence comes from Latrodectus geometricus, assembly GCA_026290005.1. Classification (NCBI taxonomy): domain Eukaryota; kingdom Metazoa; phylum Arthropoda; class Arachnida; order Araneae; family Theridiidae; genus Latrodectus; species Latrodectus geometricus. The sequence continues at coordinate 6,449 of JAPDSC010078731.1, read as the reverse complement.
AGTTCCATAAAAAAGTTACTTGAATAAGAGTTTTTTTATGACATAAAAAAATTCTTTTCTCAAGCAACTTTTGTTATGTATCAACTTTCTTCCAAGCATATTTATGACATTGGTTAAAAAAAAAAAAAAAACTTTTTTTACTTAATAATAGTAAATATTCTTTAAGTTATTTACATAGTGATACACATTTTCTAATTTATGTGGCAATAAAGTTTTTTTCGAAAGAAATAAGGCTATAAAGTAATATAGAACAGATATTTTGGTGGTAATAAATTTAAAATTTAATATTTCGTGATTATTTAATTTATTTTTAAGATATTTCGCATAAAATTCTATACATATGTTTATTTATCGCTATTTATTCTTGTTCTTTTATTATTAGAAATAATATTAAACTTTTACTATTATCAATAAAACATTTAGGTAAATTATAAATAAGTGTTACGTGTTAACTAGAAGAAATTAGAAAATGAGTTTGATTTAAACAGCGGTTAAATGTTGCATGTAACTGCAGTCAAACTTTTTGGCAACCATTTATAATAATGATATTTAAATGTAATCGAATTTTCCTCAAATTACATTGTGTAAGGGACAAGAACTGGATTTGTTTGTCCTTTTAAGACATAGAATTTTGAAATTGAATTTAGCAACCTGTAAAACATTACAGATGGGATTTTTTTCTCAGAAATTAAATATTAATTTAAAAAATCTACTAGCTTTTTTATGCTAATTAATTATACAAAAATGAAAATTTGATTTTTATCAAATTTCTCGGTCTGCCGTTGTCAATAAGCCGCTATTCATAAATAACGGTTCTTTTAAAAATAGACCTCTTACAACAAATATCGCTTTAAAAGCGAAAATAAACAATTTCATCCGATTAGGTTAATTTTGATGACAGACCACGTTAAATAACATGTGATAAATTAAAACCTTATCCTAGTTGATAAATCATTAACGATTATTTTGAGAATTTTATCTCGTATTACTTAATTTCATCATCAGAGAAAGGCCTAATTCATTACTGGAAATGCTTCAATATCGACACCAAAAACTATCTTTTTTTTTTGTCGATACATTTATGTTGCACCAGGCAATGGCATAATAATAATGCTGTCGCATAACATTTAACAAAAACTTATTTTATTTCATGAGAAATTTTGCCGTTTAAAATCCATCGAGAAGAGTAAAATTGTAAAGTTAAATCTTTAATTGATAGCTTACTGTAAAGAGACTAAGTTGAATTTTTTAACGGCGATAAGTGCGCCAAATGTATGCTTATTTACCACTTTATGATAGTAACTTTATATAAAGACCGTAACATGATGCTAAAACTGGGCTAAAACATAACTGCTCTTTCACCCTGTTCTTAAGTGTGATTAAAATAAATTTATTTAAGTATTGTTTGGAAAACAAATTAGATTAAAATAGACTGTAATATAAATGTCATAAAATCTGTAGTCTTCCTTATTTTAGTGTACAAGTAACAGTGCAAATTCAAACTAAGGAGAATAGTTTTCTTTCTAAAATCAAATTTATCTTTAAAATTATCATAAATTTGCCTTGTATACTTTTTTAATTTTAATTATGTTAAAGACTTGGAATAGAAATGCCAGAAAAGCAGAAAATTATAAGCAATTTGCAATTTTGTAATTCATGGTAGTCAGATTAATCATTGCTCACCGTTATTTGAATATAAATTTGACCAGGTGTTTATTTCACCATCACATTAAACCACTAGTTGTTTCAGCTTTATGGTGTAGTCTTTTGTTTAATGATTTAAAAAAAAAAAATAAAGAAAGAAAGAAAACTTTGGAAGAATTCATTTTAAATTTTTTAAAAATCTGATATAAAAATTTAATATTTATTTCCTTTTTTTCTTTTGTACATTTTCTGATTTATGGACCTTAAATAATATCTTTTAAATTTATGATATAATTCTTTCCTTCATTCAGTGGAAGATAGATACATTTGTTTTCTTTTTCTTAATAGCTCTGTTTGGTGAAATAAAGTCGTTTATTTGATATTAATGATTTGTAACGCCATCTATTTGCAGTTATTTCCGCTGATGTCAAATACAAATTAATTATCTGTTTATTGAGAAATCCAAGAGCTTCAAATTTAATTTGTGGTCTTATGATTTATAATCTTTCAAATTCTGACAATTTCAACCACAAGAGTAACTATAAATTATAGTAAACTATAGTTGTTTTGCTCATTTCGGGACTTGTTGCATTATATTCTTTCCTCCGCAGTTCCATTAATCACTTTTAATCTCGATCCAGTGACTTCATTATATCCGATAATTTTATTCTTCTGTTATCTTAAGCAGGAAACATGAATTTTTTATTTTTTTACTCTGTACAAAATCACCCTGTAACTTTGGTTCGTCTTTCGCCTGCGTGTAACCTACATCTTTCGCAATAGTCCAACTCGCGTCCCCGGCGACCCCGACAAGATTTTGTTCTTTCAACTCGCCTTGTGTGTGCATTTAAGCTGTCGACATATTTTTTTTACATCATCCAATTTCATTTATTTTTCCTGGTAAGTAAATAAATAAAAAGTATCCGGGGAACAGGTAGAAGAAGTAGGTCAATGCAGGCTCTACCTGTGTGTCCCCTCCTATTGACCTTTTTGTTACATTTATCTTAGGATAGTGAGGGGCCCCTTCTTTTTATCTGGGGAAGCTAGAAATTTATGTAATTCTAAAAGGAACAAAAGAAGTCCTCATTTATTTCTTTTTTGTTTCGCTTTAAGTCGAATTCTGAAACCGAACATAAATGCTTGCTTATCATACGATGTAGTAAATTTCCTGTACGATATTTAAGCAATGGAATAATATCCTTAAGGCAACATAATAATTGTATCGATATCATGGATTAAATCGCACAACAGTTGCGTAGTTTGTAACAATTTATTTATTTATTTATTTTTTTTTTTGCATTCCCCCCTGTGTGAATTATATTTTTAAAGCAATTAATGTCATTTTGTTTATTTATCTAAAAAGAAAAATTCAGCCATAAATATTTTTTTTCTATATTGATATATTAGTTTGGGGAAAAAGTTATCCATTATTTTTTCGGTTGACGTCTGTTGTGATCGCTATCTTGTGAGGTATCTATCAAACAATTTCAGATTTATGCTCATTGGAAAGGTGACATTTGACACTAAAATATTCTCATGCGGTTTTTTGTTTGATTCATTCAGTTACGAGTACAAGGTTTTAAAAATGGAAGACAACAAACAGAAAATTCGATACATTTTCGTTTTTCTCTTGTAACGGCGAAAAAGATCGCCGGGTGGCTAAAATTGTGAAAGGTGTTTATCGTCCTATATATGACTGTAAGAACCAGTTACGCACAATTTTGGTTTCGTCGATTCCGTTTGGGTATTTGGATGCTAAAGATGCACCTCGCATGGATACAACATCGTCGAGAATGTCTATAAAATATCAAAAATGATCAAACTTGACAGCAGTCATAGCTTCGCACAAGACCTAAAAATCTACATGAAAACTGTTTTAAACCTTTTTACAAAGTGAATCTGAAAGAAGTTACAAAAAGTTCACGTAAAAATAATGGATTTCTTTTTCCCCAACCTAATATTTTATGCATTTAATACTTGTGATACCTTTAAAATGAAATAGCTTAGGTTATTCGCAAATTTTTCTGATAACTTATTTTCGATGATAAAGCCGCTAACGTTGTTTGTTATTCGCTCGTTATTTGGAGCCATTTTTAATAACGAAATCGATACCATAAGTGATAAAAATGGTATCCGCAAACTTCTACTCAACACATACAAGGAAATATTAGACCCTACGAAAAAAATTATACTGTAGAATGGTCGTAGGCTTGTCATACCCGTTTACTTTCCAGACACAAAAATGAAACTTTAACCCACATTTGAAACAAAATCAAATTGTTATTGACTAGCTGAAAATGATGGCTAAATAGAGTCAGCTTTTTCAATTCAGCCTTTAGTTGAACAACTCAAGAGTTCGATACCCAACATCAGGTGGGTTTTGTAGTGATTCTGAATATACTTTAAAATTATAGGCTCTAGTCGAATAAGAACTCGTATGCAAAAAATGATGGTATCCACAAACCAAACATTCAGTTACAATATTTAGATGGACATTTATTTCTTGGCTATGTCCCCTTCTTATTTATACTTTCAGGTAATAAATGTACCGCCATATTAAAGAAATGTCATATGCGACCAGAAAATTCCCTATCATACACCCATATAAATTAATTATATAAATTAAAGTTCTACCAAATAGTGTGCTTCAAGAATATTATGCATCTCTTGATAACTGTTAATGTGGGATTGTTTTCTTAAGGAAAGGCAATAACACAAATTTTATTATTGAATTCATTTATGGTTAATGAGTTTAATATAAAGCAATAATTCCTTATCCATTTTTTTTTTAAAGTTAAGGCATAATTTTTAAATGTGCTGAAAAGATAGTTTTAATTTTGTAGTGGTCTATTACTACGAGTTCACAGTTTTCCAAACTATTGAAATAAGATGTAAACTAGTCTTAAGACAATGTAGATATGGTAGAAATAATGTAAATTATGTAGTATTGTAGAGATATTGTAACTGATATTGTAGACATTGTGCAAATTTAATTAATGCAATAAATAAAGGAAGGCCAGTATGACATTGACTTAATTTACAATATCTCTACCACCACTCATTGACCTTACCTTGTCTTGATCTTACTCGTTCTGTTGTGAAACCTTTAAATTAAATAAATTGCTGCAAGTTTATAGGTTACAGCTTTCTAGATGGATAGACTTACTAGCACTCGAAAGAAATACCACACTTTCGTTGAAAGCCTTTTAAAACTATCTCATTAATTTTTGTGTATATTAAAATATATAAAATAAACTTAATATTATTTATAGTGAACTCCTTTGATATTTTCCAGTTTTACTTTTTAATATTTTGAAAATTTTAAATAATAAAAATATTTTTGATATAGCAATTAGTATGAGCAACATGTAATTATAATTATTTTTCCATATTTCATCTTTGAAATATCTATAATTCAATATTATAAAAATTATCAAGGTTGTATGATCTTAACATTCTATAAAAAATATATATATTTTTTTGCTAGTCACCTATATTTTGTTATAAGTATTACTAATCTGTATTTTAAATTTTGAAAGAAAAAATTGTCCGTATATATTTTTTTTAATTTCCATCATGAATTTTTGGTAGTAATATAATAATGAATATTTATTAATCATTATTATGATGCAAATTAAAGGTTGTAGGGTAAAAATTAATTTTAATGATACAAAATTTTATAAATATTATTTTAAGTACATAAAATTAAATCAGATTTATTTCTTTATATTGTTAATTTGCTTCAAAACATTTTTATAAATGGAGTTCACAGGAAATAATAAAAGTGTGTGTAAAGTATATATGTTTTGCTAATAAAAATAAATATATATATTCCTGTGCTATATGAAAATCATAGAAGTATATAAGTCATTATAATATTTGAATATTAAAATACCCTGTCATGCAAATTTTTACTAAAAAAAAGAAACTTTTTTTTATGAAATTATTATTATATAAGTAATTTAATTATTAGAAAAAAAATTTTTTTTTCTATCTTAAGAATTAAATTTACGGCAACAATACTTGGGATAATAAATTCGTCATGGTTGAAATTTTATGACGACTTATTTTTGTCGTCTGTAAAATAGTCATGAGAAATTTTCGCAAGAACTCCTTCCAATTAGTATGTGGCAATGATAATGAATGCTAACTAATCTTTATAATTAAAACCTGATTTTGTAATTTAGACGGTGAAATTTGTTCCGCTACCACCACGCTTTCAGTGATCTTGACACGCTTTGTCAAGACCTAGAAGAGAAATGCATTTCTCTCTCCCCCCCTCCAAGCGATCAATGGAACGTTCTATTATTCGACGTCATCCCCTCCTTTCTTCCTCTTCGCCATCAATCTTTATCACTTTCACTTGTTCTGGGAGAAAGTGGGTCAGTGGGACAAGAGAACTCCATTTCTGAAAATTTTCAAGGCGAAATCATATGGTGGCGCCATCTTCTTGATGATATTGAAACCAATATAGCTATTTCAAAGATTTGTGTCATTACCATGGCAATGTATTAAGAATGAATTATTATTTAAGTTCTTTGTTTCGTTTCATTAGTATACTTAATGAACGTTTACATTCAAAAGGAAAGACATTAGCGTTATAGTTTTTTTGTGTGTGATGGATAAAATGTTTTAGAAAGATTTAAAAAAAAATTAAAACTTTTTCTTGCATAAGTAATTAAATATATTAAATAAGCAAGGAGTATTTCTGTTACACACATTACAGATTTAGTCTTAGTTTCGAGATTTCTCGAAACAATATTAAAATTATTACAATGTATATTAAATTAACTACAATTAAACTA
>JAPDSC010078724.1:0-14338 GCA_026290005.1 Latrodectus geometricus | reverse complement strand
TTATTTTGATAATCATATGATAAAAATATAGCATTAAATAGAAAGTTCTGACATTTATTAAGAATGCAAAGAATGTTTTATTTTTTAATTTTATTAGTGTGTTTTTTACATATTTTTTAATATTTTTATGTTTTTAAGTTACGTTTCCATTTAGTACATATTTATTTTTCATGAAAGTACTTACGTAATTTTCTTTAAAATAAATTAATAAAATAGCATAATGTTTACCAAAGTGAAAAAAATTAATTTGATAAAAATCCCAGAAAACATAAAAAAATAATAATAAAAAAAGAGATTTATATGTTGATATTTTTATTCACACAATATTCCAATCAGACATAAAATGGGACATTTTTTATTTCCATTATGTTAATTTAAATTTAATTTGTTCTTTTCTTCTTAATTTTTCTAAGAATTTTCTTTCTATTTGATTTGAAACACTTGTTTTCTTTTACAATTTTGAAATCAAAGTAGTGCATTTCTTCTTGAATTACAGACATTTATTAATATTAATTACTTACTTCAAAACAACTTTATAAGTAAATATGATTATGTACAAAAATTATTAAATAAAATATCTTTTCGAAATATTATTCTAAATTATATTAAATGTTTGAAATTTTTTTAAACATATACAGAAATTAAGAAACAAATATGTTTTTCTTAAACTACAATCCAGATTAACTTTAAAGTAAATAATAAATAAATAAAAAACACATTAGTTTTATGTGACATTTAGTTATTTTCTTTGGGTAATTTTCTTTAGTATGTTTATTTTAGTATGTTTAGCATGTTAATTTTCTGTATAATTTTCATATAAAAAAATATGCAAACTTGTTTCTTAAAGTTATTTTGAAAATCCTATTTTCATTTTTGTTAAATATTTTCACTGAATTCCTGATTTATCTTAAATAAGTGATATCCATTTTTTTTCATTTTATTTATATTACACTTGTTTTATTTTTATCTTAATTTTTTAGTTCATTAAAATTTAAAAATAAAGTTAAATACAATTAAAATACTTTACCAATAGTTCTTTTACATTTTTTAAAAATTTTATTCAGGAAATAAAGGTAATTATTTTTTCAAATAATTTAATTGTATCAAAAGTATTTAAGTTGAAAGACAATGAAATAATAAAATTGATTCTGGCATAAATTCAATAACAGAGTTGAAAATAAAATAAATTAACTCTTACGAATATTCGATTCAATTGGCTTGAAATTCAAGAATTTTGTCTCGCAACATCCCATATTTTTATTCTTGTTTCAGAAAATATTGAATAGTGTATCATAAATTGCATCACTTCAGAATCACGATTACATAAATTAATTGAATAAGTTATAACTAAAAATTAGTGCTTCTAATAACAGGAAAACGTATCAATGTTAAATAACAAAATAAATTTAACATAGCAAAAAACAAAATAAAAAACCACTTCCAAATTTATATTCAACAAACAACAAAATTTGAAATCCTTTTAATATATGACATCATATAACATGTGATTGTGAAAAAATTAAATTAACTAAGCGCATGTAATTATATATATTACAAACATTTATCAATACAGCAAAAATTCAGTAAAATATATTAATATGAAAAATACTAAATTGTGTTAAATTTCGCAAAAAAATCTTATGTTTTTTACATAAAAAATAAATGATGTTAAATTAAAATAAATTCAATAACATTTAAAATCCAATTTTTGTTATTTTTCAGTTTTCATATTATCGTCAATGATACATAATAACTCATCAATATGAAAACTAATTCATTCAAAAGGAGTATCATCTAATTGAGAAAAATGCATACACCAAATTTATAAATAAACGTAAAACTTTATTTTACGTACAACAAATAAATATGGAGGATCTATAAATTTACGATCCAATAAAAACATTGAATAAAAAAAATTCATTAAAGTTTAAATAAAATTGAAAATATAAAAAGAAAAATTTAAATTATAATAAAATTCTTGCATCTCAAATTATTTTCATCCAAAAAATGTTAAAAATGTTAAATGTGTGAAGTATAAAAAAGTGTGTTGCATGTATACTGGTATAGTAATTAATTATATGAAAAAAATTATGATAAATTATATAAAAGGACATTTATAGGAACCTTGCACTGCATTTTTAACAATTTTCTTTTAAATCACATCAAATTTATGATCACTTTATCATTGAGTCTTTGTTTCACTTTATCGGAAAATGCACAAAATAAAAATATTACTAGAATTACAATTTGACTTAATTCAGCTTCCATTGTACAGTTTAATAATTATTTGTTACCCATATATATGGATCATTGGAGACCATTTTCTATGTAAACAGAACCTTCATCTGTTTGTGTGATATTTATTAAAAAATTATAATGAAAAGTGCAAAACCATCACTTATTTATTTTAATTAATTTATGTCAATAAACTTGGGAATTGGTGTTCTTCAAATATTTACTTGATTAAATTTCTTTCATAAAAATGTACGCAATTGTTCATTTCTGCATTTATTTTGAAATTTTTATTAGAGATTTAAAATTATTTACCTATGTACTTTATTCTATAGGCAATACGTTGTATTTAAATCATAACAATGACAATTCTGAGTTTTGATTTAAATTTCATTAAGAGCAAAATAAAAATATATTTAAGTTAATATTAGTATGCAAAACGTTAATTTTCTTGAAAAATGTCCTTCTGTATTTTAAAATAAAATAACAATTGTAAATACATTTGGGAATGTCATATCCAGCATTTACGTTATTTATTATTAAATCAATTTTTGAGTGAAAAATGATTGTTTGAATTTTTTACAACAATCTCGTATATTTTTGGTATTATAAGCAAAAGAATATGGTGAAATTTATTTTAGGATTTTAATTTTTATTGAATTCAAAAACTTAATCCCTTCTCAAGATGAATCCAAATTACTTTATTAAAAATTAGGTTCAGGTTGCATTTTTTTGCATTTTTTTACTGAATAGAATTTATGTGAATCATTTTCAGAAATCATAGGAACACTTAAAAAAAATTACAAATCATATAACAATTAGTATCAAGAAATTTTGTGTTTAATTAGTGGCCTGAAAACTTGTTTCTTTGAAATTAAAATTTAACTTTTTCATAAATGAAGTATTAAGGTTGAATATATTTCATACAGGGTGTCAAAAATGATCATGTGAAGACCGTAAGTATGTTTGCGTAGCGAGTATGTCATGAAGAATTATAGTTATATAGAAACAGCAGGTTGAAAACGCGATTGTAATCCACCAGGGGGCGATACAGGTTGGTATGAGCAACCATGGTTAGTCAAATCAATCAAAGCATGGACGTTTCAGACAAAGAAAAAGCAATACAATAATGCAGAATTGACAAGTATGCATTAAATGTATGGAGCTGTGGATCGCATCCGACGCGTACCGGTTCTCTTATATTGACAACGAATCTTGAACCGATGTGTATCTGTCCATAGGTTGTTTTTTCAATAACAGCGCAGTTTGCAGGAGGCAAGATCATTCAGAATCTGAAGACACATTGCAGGGCAACGTACCATACAGACTGTAGATGTCGAGAAGGTTGTATTACAAGTATCAATAATTTGAGTACAAGAATCTGCATTGTGGAGTACGATCTAGGTTAAGTTTGTACTAAGTTTCCTCCATTATATGAATTCTGCAGAAAGATCACCTACATCCGCACAATATACAACCAGTACATGTGCTAAGAGATGCATAGATTCAACGAGCAGCATTCGCACGTTGGTATTAACAGTCAATGATTAGAGACCCACATTTTCCATCACAAATACTGTTCATCGATGAAGTTATTTTTAAAATATTAAAGTACACTTCTGATATCATCGATTATTTTTGCTAACGATTTATTTATTTATTTATTTTATTTTTTTCACTCAGCTATCATATTTTGCAAAGACATAAAGAGGACATGATTTATAGTTTAAAATATACGATTACATTATACATTTAGGAATGGCTAAAATAGGAAATTAATCCACTTCAATCGAAGGCAAGAATACTATAGTTTAATTTTTGGCTGAGAATCTGGCCTTCATCTAAGAATATAACATTTGTGAATAATCTTTTAACTTAATAATAAGTATGTATTTGCAATCTCATAAAATATTAGGTTAAATGTACTTAATAACCTGTACTTCTAATGTTATTGTCATAGAACTATTATTTAGATGTGTTGCCTTAAAATATTACGTATGTCATAAAAACATTCTTTTTTTAATTCGTAATATGACTTCTATTCTTGTTTGAACAAATGAATTTTCGTTTCAACTTATATTCTACATTTTAACGAATGGAAACATGTGACAATTTCATTTATTTCTTGGAATATTATTTTTTCAAAAATTAAGATTCATCCCACAAATTTAAAAATAAATTCATTGGTATATTTTATTTCTCTAAAAAAATGATATTATTATTATGATATTATGATATTATTACTATGTGCTATAAAGACAAAAATACCAATACAGTGAAAAGGACAATTTAGATTTATAGCTATTGTAATGTGTTTAACTAATTTTAAAATAGTTTTGTCTGAAAATTATGGGATGATATTAAAAATTCTGAAGTAGCAATATTAATTAATTTAATCAGAAATAAAATGACTTTCGAAATTTAGTAGAATTAAAAGAAAAAAGATATAAAATATGAGAAAGTAAAGTAAAAACAAATCATACAAGTCATCAAAACTAATTTAATCAGAGTTTTAGATAATTTAGATAATTCTTTTATATATTATAACTAAATATTTTTACATTATATCTTTAGACACTAAAATTATAACATTTTAAAAAACAATATAACTGTAAAGTGCTAATACAAAAGAATAACAAATTTAAATTTTCAGTGAAAAATTATTTTTGACAAAAATCAACATATATGATTTATTTTTATGAAGATTCGAAAATTTAATAACATTAATTTTTGAACACAAAATAATTCAAATACTTTTTCTCTTAGGAATTATGGTTTATTTAATACTTCACAGTTCAATTCAAATACAAGTACTTAGCCTTTCCATTTTACAGAAAATTTTAAGTAAATACAAATTTGATCGTTTGATCATTCATCCATTATTTTAAGAGATGTTTTCAAAATGTCACAAAAATCTACTGTTTGATAATTCATGTACAAGATAAAATAGAAATTTCTCTATAAATTTGAAATTTATTACAACAATTAGCTAGAAATTTAAAGTTTAAGCTATAAATTAAATAAATGTTTAGCTGGATTCATTTGTCAAGAAATTAATTATTACCTAAACTATTTAAAGTGCACATAAAAATCTATTCAAAGGTTTACTTTCAGATAATATAAGATTAAGATAATAGTGTCTTTGATAGTTTACTGCAGTTGCTGAATAAATTAAGAATACTTAACACAAGTCATTATTTTATGAACAATAGGCATTTTCTGAAAAAAGTTAAGTATGTAAATACATTTAAAGATGCTTAAATGGAAGAATAGTTATTTAAAGAAGTTTCCATACTGCATAGATTTCATCAAATACATTAATATTCTTTCAAACAATTATAAATTAAGGAATGTTGAACTAGTAAACAAGAGTTAATATCAATTTAAGAAGTGTATAACAAAAGTCATTTTACATCTAGAATCCATTAAATGAGTACTAAAATTTATTTTTCAAAATTAGTACAAGGAATTTAAATATTTGGTAATGGAACTATATTTGCTTGAGCTTAAAATAAATTAATGCAACCTTTAAGTGAAAATGAATCTATATTATTAAGATAAAATATTTTTAGCAACTGTTTTTATTAATAATATTTTTTTGATTTATTTTATAGTTATTGTAAGCTACTTTGTTATTTGGCAGCAGGATAATTATATTGATCGTATTAATAAAAACCAAGTAGTGCTTCATATAAGAATCATATACATTTGAATGAAACGAGATAAACATTTCAAACAAAAGTACTATAAAACCTAATCCTATTTTAAAAGAAAAAAAAAATCGTTGAATTTATTCAAATTTGAAAATTCTAAAAAACAATTATTCATTGTTGTTGTTGTTGTTACTAATGCCATTTGTTTAAGAATGGAGCACCCCAACCACGAGTGTTGAAGTAGACATTTGGATCATAGATGACAACACCATCTGGGCCTTTCAATTTAGAAATAGAAAGCCAAGGAATGCCTGGCTCCTAACACCATCTGAGGTATTAATTTGGAATGGGAATAAGGAGAACATTGCGACCACAACAACTTTTACGTGTCCCAGTCGTTATTAGTGATCACGATTAATCTTCATATAAGCCGGGATTTGAACTTACTAGCTTCCTATAATGAGAACGACGCCCTAATAAACCAGACTTCCATGGACAATTATTCGTTAAAATATGCATTTTTATTTAAAAATACATTGCATGTTGCTTGTTATTACAAATGACAATTTTACATAAGTTCTAAAACATTATATTTGAAAAACTTTTAAGTTTTTCCAATTCATCATTTCATATTGTATGTTAATTTTAATATTGATTAAAATTAGGTTGTCAGTTCATTTGTTCACTTTTAATTTACTATCTGAGCTGTTGCAACAAAGAATTTTTTTGATATACATCATTTAAAACTCATTTAAAAATATAGGAATTTTGAAACGTTTAAAAATATTTATCATACAATTCTTGATATCAGGAATTCGATCATGTTTAGAGTTGCTTGAAATATATAAAAATCATAAATTTATTCGCAAATCGAGTGAATGAATTCAAGCGTGTTGAAGTAAATTGGTGTATCAATTCAACAAGTCTTGCATACCCGCTATTACATTTTATATATCTCGACTGTATGTGATGAAATTTCCTTGCAGAATTTTGAATCATTACAATATGAATAATATCCAACGCTACCCAATGAAGAAATAGATATAGATACATATATATTAAGCCATGAATAGCGGTATTTATTAACGTAATAAAAAAACATTTTTTTTCTATTTGTCATTAAATACAATTTAAATGGAAATGACATGTTTCGAAATTTAAATTAGAAAGAAAACACTTTCATGTGTTTAAAATTACAGTAATATTAAATGAAGACGTCAAGGGAAGCACACTGATTTTTTTTAATAGTTTAATGTATATATTAATTCATTTAACTCAAACAATATAACAAACTTAGATATGAAAAGTATTGCACACTTATTCCTTTCTGCATTTATTTTAAAAAATACTGTATTTTTTTCCAACATATGAAGACGTATTATGAATATTTATTCAAATTTATGAAGCTTAAAAATTCACATCAGTTTTGTTATTGTCGAGTAAATTTCATCAAGATAAGGAATATCCTTAACACAAATTATTTTTTTCTTGTTAGAGTCTTAGAAAGTGAGGTATTTAAGTAAGTAATATCGATAAATATTTATTTATTCATACACACTCATGCACAGGAATACATTGCATATTTATATTTATGTTGGCATTAAATTACATGAGATAAATTTCACTGTATTATTGCATCTCAAAATTTACAAACTAATTCAATTTATTTAAAAAAAAATAAAAACAAAATAAAAAAAAACAGTAATGCTTCATATTTTTAATTTTCTAATAAAAAAATTATTAGAACTTTTCAAACTCAATTAAACGCAATTTTTATGGATTCAATTCTGAATTTATTCATAAGTTATGAATTGTTTTCCGTTCAAAAATTGTTGAATAATTTAATTTTTGAAACATGAATTAATAATCAATACATCTTTTGAAACATAATGAATTTAAATGCAGAACATTCAAAATAAATTTAAATATACCACGGTACATTACTTTTATGAAGTTTGGCTTTACTATTGTAATGTATTTTGTAATAAAAATATTAAAAAATGAAATTTATTTGCTTTGCATGCAAATCTTATTCATGGGTTTTAAGGAAATAAAATATATATTATGAGAAAATCCTTTTAATTTTCGTTAGTTTTATAATTTTTAGAAAAATGATATCCATTATTATGCTGCATAAGCAAACAAATAATGTTGAGTCCTAAATGAATATACCACTTATTAAATTCACAGAACACATATCTTCACTCATGTTACACAATAAGCATTAAATTTGACATATAAAAATATATGTTCTTTGAGTATGCGAGGAATATATATATATTGAGGGATTTTCAATAATTCATATTATTGGAGGGATAAAATGCAAAATCCAGAAGACTGATTTGAAATTATGTGTAAGTTACATCGTGAATTCGTGGGTATAAGATATGAAAATCATTAGCATTATGGCATACATATTCTCGTTGCAAAAGTATGTAGTGCCACCTGCATAAACAGAAACTGTACCTCGTAGAAGAACTCGAGTGCCCTAAAACAAGATTTTGTGATGAGTAGAGGAATAATAATGACTTATAAGGATTTTTGATTATTCTTCAGAGAAAAATATAATATTGGACAGAAACAAGCACTGTAATAAGGACTTTTATCAATTGATGCAGGTAGAAAAGATGATTGATGGTGCAGAACACATTTACATCGTTACAATACTGCTTATAGTAATACCCTTATTGTGCTTATAGCTTTAAGCTAGTGGATCTCAGCCACATAAAAAATCATAGCAAAATACATTCAGTCCATTACACACCATTCTAAAAACAATCTTACCGTTCTACTGCAAAAACTGAATGGAATATTCACAATGTAATTCCATGCTTCGTTTAGCTTTGACAGAAACTATGGTGCTTGAACCACTAGCGAGGAAATAAACAAATGCTAAGGAGAACATAATGGAACAGCTTTGTCTTTACTGAAGAATTCCACTCCTACCTGTTATACCACAATAGTTGGATTCCAGTATAGAAACAACGTGGTGAGAAACAAATAAAATATGTCGTTATTGTGATATTCATCCCCACACTGGTCATTCACTGAGTATTGGAGACTGGCATTGATTGACATTGGAATTCACACCCGCAACCCAAGAATACGAATTGATAGTACACTAAATTGCCAGTGCTCACTCTTACTCGTGTTTTGTAGCTCTTAATATACTTATAATATCACAGCGCTTGCCTTGCTAAACATTCCAATAGGATAATATGTAACTATAAGTGGAAAAATGTTTATCCTCCTGATTAATTCTTTCTTAAACGCGCTTCTTTTACAGACCTTTATTGACAAGCTGAAAATACGTGTTCCATGACTGCACAATAATTGGCCCCAGGTGCACCACCTTTTGCTATATCAGATCAAATCTGACAATATTTGGAATCAACTTTTACACATATACACCGAAGACACATTTTGATTCCATGCTGAAAAATGTTGCAGTGGTTTAGCATATAAATATGGATACACTAGGTACAAATTTTGCCACATTCGCACTTCACAAAAAGCTACAATTTTAAAAATTTGCTCTTTGTATAATGTAATAGTGTATCTTTGTAAATTTGCTCTTCCTTAAATTTTGGTCCTTAACAATATATAGCTTTCAAAATACACTGATACCGTCCGTAAATGAAACACCCTGTGGAAGCATGCATATAACATGAAATCTAAAAGCATACATTAACGGAGAAAGATGCGCAAGTAAATGTGATTTCAGTGCGGAAGCACATCAAGTTTGTCTGTGGCTACTTTTTATAGTGATATTTAAGAATTGGATATTTCGAATATTTAAAGTTCGACAATCGTGTTCTTTGTGTGTATTTTTTTTTCAAAAATGCAATCAAATATACATAAAAAAGCAATCATATTCTGATAAAGTATACGAGTTCGACAAAGGAAGAATAGTGACCTACCAAGATAGAGGATTATCTTTCGAAAATCTGTAGTCGTGTTGGACGAAAGCAAGTAAGTGTAATGCGGATATGTGCACGTTAATTGCGAGCTGGATCTACTTACCGACATGTTCGATCGCATTCATCTCAGTCCAACACTTCAAGTAATGACAGGCAAATTATACTCATAGCAGTGACGGATCACTAAACCTGATCAATAATATAGTACAGCACATTCAGTTTGTAATGCATCATCCAATGTGTGCGCTTATTATTTGACTCAATTTACAACAGAGTTATCTCTCCACAAGACATACGTTGCCTCGTCTACTTTTGTCGCCAAATCACAGACGTCTCAACCCCCAATGGTGCGATGAAAGAAGGGTATGGACGGCAAAATGTTTTTTTCTTTCTTTTTTACTGAAGGAACTCTTTTTACTGACGAGCTACGTTTATGTCTGCTACACAACAATGGTTGCATTCGAGTCGGGAGATACCAGAGGATGCTGAACAGCTGCCTTATACACCTCCACATTGGTCCTGCGCTGAGTATTATGCTATGTGGTGGTATTGGATATCACTCTTGCACTCTTCTAATGCCAATTGCTTGTACTTTAAACTGTAAACTCTACATCTCCGAGGTGTTGATGTCCTTCCTAATTTTCAGGGGTTGCCTACAGCCATATTTCAACAGGATAATGCGTGCACGCATTGACCAAAGCTTCTTCGTCAATCGCCAGATGGAATTTTTTCCCTTGCAGGCTCGCTCCTCAGATCTTTCACCGAAAGAAAACATGTGGTACATGGTTGCTCAACGGTTGACCCATATTATTTCTCCAGCTGCCATACTTGATCAACTGTGGCAACGTGTGGAAGCTGATTGGCATTCTGTACTCAAAGAACACATCGGAACTTACTTTGAATCAATGCTTAGACTTATGGCAGCGGTGATCTCCAAGAATAGCGGCTAACCTGGCTTATGATTTCGCAGGAACCACACTTCACAGAAGTTTATAAATTTAATCATTTGATACTTGCTCAACATGTTATATAGACAATAAATTTTGTTGTGATATCTCTTCTTTCTTCGTTTTGCAATTTAGGTGGCCAGATGTGTAATTTTTACTGCATTTTTATTCATTTACTTAAAAAATACTGTTAGTAAAATATTAGAATAATACAAAAGATACGTATGCAAATACATCAATAAAACAAATATATACACTCTCATGAAAACCATGTGAAAAATTATGTAACATTTCAACAATATTTATGAAACATCATTAATTTGTTACATATTGTTGTAATATATAAGAGTTAAATATATTTTTAAAACCTGTGTTAAATAGTTAAACTATGATTTTGACTATTTTTATACCATTTTTTTTCTCTAAAATATGTAAGCCCTCTACTAAATAAAACCCATTATATTCTAAATATACTCTTTTGGAACTGAATAACAAATAATTAAAGTAACCTTTTCCCTGTAAACTCATTTTTTTAAACATTACGCATTGTTGATAAATATTTTAAATCTGCATGAGTCAACAATACTAAATCCATGTTTTTATATATTTACTTACAATTTTACCCAATTTATGAATATTTTATTCACAAAAATCAAGAATTTGTTACTCAAAAAAATCATTTTCGTTTTTTTTCCAAGACATTACCACAATCAAAATGATATAAACTACTGAATTTTATTTTGTCTAGACTTCATATAAACTATCATCAAATAAAGTATACAGTAAATATATTGAATGCATTTCCTGTATTTTTGCTTGGATGCAATTTGAGACATTTTTTTTAAAATTGATATTCAAGGTAAAGCAAATCATACGGAATTCGATTTTAGACGAAAACGTCTTATTTTTAAATGTCTGAATGTTAGCTACTATCCAAAAACCATTTCCAAACTTCAATGAATGTATGGTTTGTTGAAAATAGATTCCTCTATTATCAAAATCAAAACTCAGAGAAGCAGAAATTATGTTAGAAATGCAAATTTAAAGATATTTTATTCCCTTGTTTTTGAAACATTCGAGACGAAATATCAAAGCAGCTAAAAATGCAAATAATATAACGGATCAATAAAGCTTAGAATTTTTATTTTGTTAGAAAATGTAAAATAGTTTATACACAAACTTATGGAAAGAAGAGTTTTTAAAGTAAAACAATTGATTTACGCATACGTATATTGGTAGAAATAATAGAACCATGAACTATATTTTTAATACTTTTTTCAGATCACAAAATATATTCTCAAGGAAAAACTAACTCAACCTATTTTATTTATTTCTAGCTGTTTTCACTTGAGAAAATTTTCAAAAAAAAATAATTTACTTATTATTTAGGCCTTACGAAATTATGTTGATAAGTAAAATAATGTTCAATAACTTTATTATCATTTTCATTTTATAATTTCTGAAAGAAAAGTTGTTTTACTTCATTCGAAACAATGTAAATATTGCAATAGGTTATTAAATAAAATGAAACTGAGGCACACAGATCTTCATACTTAAATAATTAAAGTATATTAAAAGGAATCAAAGCACATATTTATTTTTTGTGAAAATTTTCAACACTTAATCTATTTAATCACAAATAAATAATTAAATCCCACAGTTAGTTATAGTGACCAAAAAAGATTCCACGTGATTCAAATGTGAAAATTCTTCAATTTAATAATAATGGAATTTTATTCTAAAGAAATAATAGAAATGTGTTCATAGCTCTTTTAATAAAAAGGAAACTTAATTTATAAAAATCATTTATTTTTATCAAGACATAACAAGATTCAAGAAAAATTCAAGATAGCAGACACATAAACAAACAATGTCATAATTTTGTAACTATTAAATCACATATTGTAATGTATTATGTGTTCTGAAAATAATAACTGCTAATGTATTTTGTAAAAATTATTGAATTGAAATCATTTTTTTTGTGATGAATTTACTCTTACATCTTAAAGTTGCATGTTTCTCAACACAATTTTAAACTTTTTATTAGCATACATTTATGCTCTTTTAGTTGACAAAGATTATACTACACATACAAAATTTAAGTATGGAATACATTTAAGATAATCACAATGAAAAAAATAATACATTTAGCTCTTATTCTATTCAGTAGCCAAATTATTTGTAATTTCTACATATTTCTTCAAAATTTTATATTAGTAGACTTTCATGCAGTTTTTATTAAATTGAATGTAATGGTTTACTAATATTTAGATTTAACTTACGATCTTTTTAAACAGCATTCATTAGATAAACCAAAGCACTATAAAATATATTCTTATAAAAATTTTAAGAAAGAAATTCATGTTTTTCTATGAAAATGTGTAAATCCTTTATTATGTTTTTTGCAGAGAACAAAAATTTAAATGATAATAAAAATATTTCATTTTAGTTACAATTATATCAAACTTATAAAGAAAAAGATCAATACATCATATTTCTTTAGAAAGGAAATTCATTATGACATCATTAATTATATATTATTCATTATATATAATACGGTTTTAAATTTTAAAGTATGTATAAATTTAGAGTTTTGTATTCTTTAATTATAAATTGCCCCGTAATGTGATAAATCTAAATAGAACCGGGCAAAATAAATTTATTTTCTTATTGAATTACAGTTTTTATTTCTATTTATTATTTATATAACTGTTATGGGAATTTCTGTTGAAATAACTCGAATAATTACATTTTTAAATTCTCATGATTTTAGATAGATTGTCATTTACGTAATAAGATTAAAAACTTTTGACTTTTTAAATATATTACTTCAAATAAACGCTTAAAAAATAAAAAATTAAGTATAACATTTTTCTCTTTTCTGCCTACGCTAAATATAAATATAAGCAAATTTAAACGAAATACAATGCATTTTCTTAATGAAGTTGCAAAATAGCTTAACACAATGGCTAATTTAAGTATTTGATTTATTGATTAAGTAAATATAATTTAAATTTATAAGCAAAATATTTTAAGTAAAGCAAGAATTTATTTAAAATTATTCGTTTTCAAAAATTTTATTTCAACAGTATTTTATATTGAAAATTTTAATTAAATTGTAGTTTCTTATGACACTTGCCATAAACGCCAAGCCCGCCCGTCCGACACTAAGCGAATGAAGTCAGAGAGTCTTACGAAAATGGAAGTACGGCTTTTGGCTCATAGAAGGCAGCACCATCTGAATTTTACAATTTAGAGATTGAAACCAGTGAATACCCATAGCTTGGCTCCAACCAATCCCAAAGGTATTAATTTGTAATGGGAACAAAGAAGACATTACAACCCGACATATTTTACGTGCCCCAACCAGTGCAACTATTTAGTGAACACGATGGATCATCGGTTAAGCCGGGATTCAAGCTCACCACTTTTTAGTAACGAGAACGAAGCCTTAACCAACCAGGCCACACACGCACAGCCGCATTTTAACTTAATTCCTCAACTTATAGATAAAATCTCAAATGAAAATTAAATATTTAGCTTCATATTCTAATGAAAGAATATTTTTCAGAATAAAAAATCCATA
>JAPDSC010078722.1:40355-69103 GCA_026290005.1 Latrodectus geometricus | reverse complement strand
GGTTAGACAGCATTTTAAACAAAGGTAAGTAATTTGTATTTTTTTTTTCAAAACTATAATTTTGCACAAAGGAAGGAAACTACGTTTTCCATTGTAAGCCATAGCTTCTTGTTCAGTAAGTTATGATTTAGTAGATTCTACTCACTAATTAACACAAAAATTTCACTGGTGAAATATAATTGACATAATAAAATATACGGGGAACATATACTTACTAAATTACATTGGCCTAAACATTACTAACATTGGCAATTACATTAATCTTCTTTAGGCTTTGCTTTAGCTTAACATTGGTGACTGTTTAAACATAATAGTGCCACTCCTAGTTCTCTTGTTTTTAGCAACTATGTAAAATATTTAGTATTCATATCTAATGAACAAAAAAAAATTAATTTGAATTCAAAAACTAAGTAATTAGTAAATTAATTCAATTGCTTAGCAAATTCAAACATAGAGTCATAATTTCTTTCTTATGTATATATCACATATTTTAAACTTTTAACTTCTAAAAAGGTTGACTGATAAATAAATTTTATTTTTTTCATTTAGGGTTGTAAAGATTTAAGAAAGGAATGAATTAATTGCGAAATTACCTTACGTTTCAAAATCAGTTGCAACTATTATTTCAGTGTAAAAACATTTATTAGAAATAAAGGAGAAATTATTTTTTGTTCCTTAAACAAGGTAGTAACTATTTTTATTTGCTCCACATCTTAAATTGTTCTATAATTGGTTATCCTGGTTCTACACTCTGATTATTACCTTAAAAACAACATTTAATTTGCTTGTTAAATTACCATCCAAGAAAATTCGACCCATGTTTTAAATTGTTCGATAATTTTTCACCCTGGTACAACACTCCGTTTATTTGCTAAAGCATAATGATATTTTAATTTGCTTGTAAGATTATCATCCAAGAAAATTACAGTTCATCACACTTATATTGCTAATAAGTCAAATTCCTATTTAGGATTTTTGACTGATAACACCAGTGTAAAAGAAATACACTATGAATAATTGTCATTATTTATATCATATTTATTTCAATACCGTATTAAATATCTTATATAAAAGATAAAATTCAAATTAATTTTATCAAATATATTTACGTCTTCGTAGGTTTTTTAAAGATTTTTATAGTTTTAAAGAAATATTAAATTAATTTTTTAAATTTGCTTTTCTGTTTCAAAATGTGCAAAACAAACAATTCATTTTCAAATCAGTTTTTTATTAAAATATTTTAAGTTATGGTATATGCATGAAGAATTATGATTCGGAAATAAATTGCAAATAAAAAGTTTAAAGAAAATTTTCATTTCATCTTCAACTCTGCAGTTGAAACATCTTGCGAGAATAAATTAAATTTAAGAAACATTTCTTTTAGAAATGTATATTATGCAATGTTGCAGAAGAAATACCCTAGAGTATTGGTTTATAGATAACATTTTAAACACGTTTGTATCAGTTATAAGAAATAATCATTTCCATCAAAATAATTTAAGCCTGAAGTGAAGAAAAACATATTTTTTGTATGTTTCATATTACATATCATTAAGCGTTTTTTTTCAGGGAAAAATATGATTTCTAAAGATATTTCAAAACAAAATTTACATTTTTCGTGAAATTTATAATTTTATTATTAAATTCATATTATAGATTTCTAAACTATGCGTTTTAGGTTCAGTATAACAATAAAATAATTAGTGATTATTTTTTGCAATTGTAAATTTTATTGCACTATACATATATCTTTTTACCATTGCTATTATAAAAATGAACCTTTTATATAATTATTTAACTGAATGTCGAAGAAATATCTAGAACTTAAACCCTCCAGCCAAAATAGAATACGATAAAGTTATTATAAAGTAATTTGTTGTCATTTAATTTTAGCAATAAATATTTTAATCGAAAATTATCAACCTATTTCATTTTTCTATTTTTTGTTCGGGCATTTACAATTAAATAAATATTCTAATTTAATTAATTAAATAAAAATACTAATTCTGAATGAAATTAGTTTCAATTATAGTTAGAGTATTATTAAATTAAGTATTATTTTTATATTAATTTATTAAACTTTACATTTATTTTTTTCTGTTATAATTTTATGTCTATTATTCCAATAACTGTGAATGTAATGTAAATTCTTATATATCAGTTTAATTTTTATTTTAAGTCTACCTGGATAATGCATTTTTATAATAATATGTTACAATGAAAATGTAAAACACCGATTTTGATAAAAGAAGAGATGATTTAATAAGTAAACTTTGTTGTGTGTGTGTGTGTGTGGATTTTATTACACTATATACTCTGTGTTTAAAAAACTCTTATTTTTAATAGAAGTTACTGATTAAATAAGAGATTGTAATATAAAAAATAATTTTTATAATCTAAAATATATTTATTTAATTTTTGAAATATGTCATAGCATTGATATGGCGCAGAAATTGAATCAAAGTATTAAGTAGATAATTAGTACAGACATCATAAAATAGAAAATAATATATTTTACGAAAATCTTATGAATTTTTAAAAATAGAGTGGGTGAGTGATATAATTAATAGCGCTCTCGCATAAGTTTATAGTTTTAGTTTTAAATATTTATTAAACTTTCCTTTTAAAATATAAAGTTATGTTTGATAAATGTCTTCTAAATGTATGTACTTAAAAATTGTACTTAGTATTTAACGAAACATCATTATTATCTTAAATGAATTAATAAATTAAAAGGGATTGAGTTTGAGACGGATACATTTTAGAAATTATTTGTATTTTGCGGTGTAGTGAATGAAATTAAAATGTATGTATATATATAATCATCTTGTAAAAGTGCATAATATTACTCAGCAACAAAAGAATTTGTGGCAAAACATTAGACTTGAAAGTAAAACAAACATCCATAATTGAGTAAAAAATAAATATAAATGTCAAAGTAACTTTTATAATACAACAGGAAGGATGTAGAAAAAGGTAATGTTGCAAATACATTAACTGTTTAATCGATTTAAAGAGAAATGTTAATGACTCAGCAAAGGACAAAAGTTCATATAGGAACCGGGAAATCGTTACTGTTTAAAAATATTCGGGAAACAAATAAATGTTTTTTTTTTCAAAGTTAAATACATTTATTTTGAGTTAAATTTATATTTATGGATTAAATAAGGGTAATATTTTTAACATGATCTTATTGTAGAGCGATAGAAATCGTGTAACTAAACAGAGTAAGAAAAAATATGAATCATTTATATTTAAACAGGTATTTTTGATTTAATTTTTTAAATATAATTTAATTTCATAAAATAAAACTAGCATATATATTTTAAAATTGTTTTTAAAAAATGTTGTTAAGACATTATACTTCGGTTACTCATTCTTTGAAATTAGTTTTAAGTAAACTAATATTTTTGCAAAAATTCAATGGGGATTCTATCCTTCATTGCTACTTTTGTATAATTAAGAGTAAGCTAGACCAAAAAGAATACAGCTTGTTTAACTTCCCATCCACCACAAAGAATATTTTCTGAAGGGAGAATCGAATCAGTGAACTGCTAAACTGATGTCTGAGGTATTAAGTATTTACTTGCTATTTAACGTTAATTAGATCATGATTAAATTTGATATGATTTTCCAAAGATATATGGAAAAATATAATTCCAATCGCGATCATAGGAATATTACTCTAGAATTATTTTATCATTAATTATTTCAGTTGCATGATATTGAAATTTTACTATTAAACATTTCAGTATAATGATTTAAAATATTAAAAATAACTGAAAAAAATATTAAATTTAATGATTAATTTTCAATATTTTAAATCCTTTTTATTCAAAATTTTATTTCGGCTTTTCATTACGAATTATCGATATTTTTTAAACTGTTTTATGCTTGTTGTAGCTTCATTGTCTGTCAAAATATTTATTATACTATTTAGTTATTATGCTTTTGATTTAGATAGATAACAAACAAAATAAACTAAATTAGTCAAGAAAAACAAATTTTCTAGATATTTTTGCTTTTCATATGAATCATAAAAACACGACAGGTATTTTTCTTTTTTTCTTGAAAATTAATAGTTAGTTATTTATTGTGAAATTCAGATCTTTTGTATCCAAATATTTTTTAAGATAACTTAATATGCATTTATTATACAATATAGGTTGAAACTGTGCAAAATGATATACACCTTCACCAGCAAAAGCCTTTAATTTACTTGTAAAGTAGTAAAAACGATTTCTTAAATACCATTATCTGAATTTTATATAGAAAGATAATTAAATAAGTAATGTATTCGTTTAACTAATAGTAATCAACATAATCTAAAAAAAGTATTTCAAAACTTTCCTTCCATGTATTTTTTATTTTATAAATAATGAAACTTCTGAGATAAATTTTGTAGGTTTAATAGCATAATCCAGTAACAAATTTATCACATAAATATGTTTACGCATTTATCACCTTTAGAAATTAGGGGTACTTGCTTTTCATTGCTTAATTCATGATTTGACTTGACGATGTCTGCAGTTCATCTTAATTTGGACTCAGCCAGGCATATTAAATGATAGTAAGCCATAATATCCATGGCTTTTGAGAAATCTCCAAGAATTCATGAAGACTGTATGGAACATGTGCAGAGTTTTGAGAAACTTTCTCAATTGCATTTCATATTTGAATGATTTAATAGATTTCAAGAGATCATGAGAGGCCATGAAACAAATACAGATAGCATAAGCCATTAAGCAAATCTCATAAGCCATTCCAATAAAATTCAGCATTAATGGCAAGATACATTGACCTTACGAAAGATTATTTCTTTAATAAAGAGTCGAATTCGAAAATGAGGAAATAAATGACCATCAATGTTATTCTTGTTACATTCACCAGTGAGAAATGATGCCATGCCACTCTTAACTGGAATTCTATATAATTCCATGAAAACTTCAAGAAAAATGGCACCACCACCAATTTAAATAGATTCATATGGATAAGAAGAAGTAGTTGCATCTTGTGATCTATCACATTCACATGCCTACCATTGACATGTTTTAAAGTGATTATCATTTAATGATACGAATAAATATTTTTTCCATATGTCAATGCTCAAATCAGGAAGTCTTTGTGTTTATATTTGACACTCGTTTTGTGCAGGTATGAAAAAGATACATAGAATGGTGATCCATTTAAGCCTAATGTGGTGTAAATATCTCATGGCCTAAATTTGTAGTAAGGTATTTTAATGCCCAGCTCATAATTATCATCTGAAGGTAATTTCATTAATAAAGGGCCGTTTTAATATATAGCAGGGGGGAAGATGTGAAAAATCTCAAGCATGCATTCCAACACATGTGTATGTAGAAAGGAAAATTGTAGTGAATACCTCCTTTAGCACAACAGCAGTTCAAGTTAAACCAAGTGTTGGTCGAGTGTTGGTTTTCAAGTGTTGGTTGAAGTCACAAAAACCATTTTGTAGTGAAATAGACGATTTCACGTTATACCATTCATGTTGTGTCACGTTAAAACCTCCAGTATCCTTCCTTCTTCTGAAGTAATTATTTGTTATTTGTTGGTTTCGGAAGATTACACGACAATCAAATGTGCATGCATGCATCATCTTTATCTTGGACCCAGGTAACATGAGAACAGTGAGAATTTGACTATCATTGATACATTGAGAAGATTTATTTGTCCTTAAAAATCTGATTACAATACTTTTATAAGTCACATTAAAAATTACAACTCAAAATTTGTATAATGTTATCTGCAAATCAATTGATTTTCAATATTGGTCAATTGAATTATCTCTTCGATTGATTTTTGAAAGTATCTCTAGCTCAAAAATAGATATTCCAATAAATTAAATGCATTACAATGAAAAAAACAAGTATTAAAATTGCTAAGATTTATTGCCGGAAACATTAATTCATTTATTATGAATCACACAATTAATTTTTTACTAGTCAATGCTAAAAACTTCTAAAATCATCATATCTTTTACAGTAAATTTCAACCGCGATGCTCAATAAAATCCACCCTCAGAAACTGGGTAATGAAGAACTGGCAGAAAGAATGGATTAATGGTAACACAGGCCGCTCCATCTTCGGTTTAGAACCTTCTGTTTCTATGCATCTCCGGTATTGGTCCAGAAATGAGATTCTTTTCCTCACTGACCATGGTCCATTCCCTACTTATTTTAAACGATTTAATATAGCTGCAACCCATTACTGCACTTGTGGGGAAGAGGGAGGTCCACTTCACTACTTGACAGCATGTCCACTTACAATATCTTGGCATTTGGCAGCTCCAACAGCTCAATGGGAAACACTTTGGAAAAAGAAAGTTTTGGAAAATCGACATTCCAGACAAAAGCTCAATAATCTAATGGACTTCCTAATTGATCATGAGCAACTTTTTACTTGGATGAAAACAGAAGAAACTTAGAAGGCAGAAAGAACCTTACCAAACAAAAGAAATCGACTTTAACTAATTAAAGAAATGGTCAGAAAATCAGGCAAAAGACTTTTCCATGCATCTAGTGAATTGTGACTTTTTATGCCCTTAATGGAGTACCTGTTACTTTTAACCTTTATAGTTCATGTAAATATTTCTTTTACTTACTTTTCTTTTTGTTTATTCTTAGTTTAGAAGGGCTTAACAGCCCCTAGTTGTATTTCTATGAAAACTATAAAATAAACTATCCAGCAACCTCTACCTAAACTGGTAAAGCTCATCTCGAGCTAGGTACAGCGAGGTCTGCTGGCGTAAAACGTAAAACAGTAAATTTCAAATTGTAACTTATAAAAATGATTTATTTCATAATAACTTAAAATTTTTATTAAAATTTTTAACATTTAATTCATAAAAAATATTAAATGTTGTTTATTGTAACAGGGACTTGAAGAGTCAGTAAAAATATAATTTAGTTCATTTATTAAAATTTTCATGTTAACATGCGCGTTTTATAATTATTTATTTTTGAGATATATTGCATAAGCAAAACCATAAAAATATACATAGCATTAAAGCATTTTTATAAAATAATTTTTTGAAGATTACAATTTATTTCTTAAAGAATTATAAAGTAATATTAATAGTACCTAATTTTATTATTTAGGTTTTAAAACACCAATAACAAAAATATCATTTAACTAAATAATACGATATATACTTAACGAAATACAAAAAGTATTATCGTTTATTTCCTGCGTATGTTTGTATGTTAAAAATTGTTCTTATCTTAACTACCATTTATTTCAATGCTTTTCATTTTTGGAAAGATAATATTCAGCAATTTAACAGAGGCAACACGTATTTTTCCACTTAATCTATTGCATAACATGATCCCACATGAACGTGACTTTTATTTTTTTCTCTCTCAGGCGCTTCCTGTATTTGTTAAAAATGTTCCATTTCTTATTTATGTCTCTATTCATTTTTAACATTTGTACTCTAGTATTTTTTACAAATTTTTAAAGGAATTAAATATCTCGTTTAGATGTGTTAAATTAATTTTAAGCTTATACATAGAATAAAATCTTTAAACAATATTGAAAAAAATTAAAATTTTAGAATACTATCCTTTACAAAGGGGAGTACTATTTTCAGAAATACAATCTCCTATGTTAAAAGTATAAAAAATTTTATACTCTCTTCTTTTGATATTATATTATTTCTATTTTCTTGTAAAAATGATATGTTACTTGACTTTAAGATACAACACTTACAATACATTTTGAGAAAATATTGGTTTATCATGTTTCTTTCACGATACGTAATTTTATATCTGAAAAAAGCTACCTCTGTTGAAATATTTTCTTTAATGAAATATCTTTGATTATTTTACAATATAAAATTTTTTATGAGGATGCAGATTTACTAACGCAGAATAAAATGGAAGAAATTTGAATACATTAATAAATATATAGCATAAAGTATACATCTTTTGAGACTTCATTAGTACGTAATGATGTGCTTTTGAAACAATAATGATGATATGCTGAAAAAACATGCAAAACAAAAAGTTAAGTAAAAATACTATTTTCTAAACATGGGTCTGGTTTTCTTAAATGGAATCAATAAGTGTCAAAAGGATAAAAAGAATGGCAAATTTAAAGAATATTCAAGACAGTCATCGAGATGTTTAATTTTTTTTAACATAATTTCAGAGATAACTAATTTTAATAACATTTTATAACATTTCAGTTATTATTTTTCTCAACACATATAAGATAATTTCAATTCAAAAATGTAAGTAAAAACCTTTTACACTCTCATCTTTTGTATAAAAGCATAAAAAATTATAATAAATGTCTCAATCATAAGAAATCATTCCACACCTTATATTTACAGTAAGAATATCCAAGAACAAATCTTATCATTATTCAACATATGAAAATTTTACCATCACTAATTAATGAGCACATTTCTTTTAACTTAAAAAATCTTAAAAGTATCAGTATTTAATTACATTACCAGAAACAAAAATTTGGACACAGAATAAGAATTTGATTTATTTTTATTGCTATTTGTGTATGTATATGTCACAAAGTAATGCGAATGATCCATGGGTGACATAGAGATTGTGCAAAATAATTAGAAAAGAATATCCGAAATTTCAAATTGGAACTATTCCCAAGTCATTTTTTCTAGATTTCAAGCTGATGAAAAACAGACCGATGACTGTACCGCATGAATGGCTTCTTTGGGTGTTACGATGAATGCTATCATATCCATATTTAGAAGTTTCATCTTTGAAACGCATAGTAAAATTTCACTCATTAGAGCACATCTTCCTAAGATGATACCATAAAACATCTGCTTTCAACTATTAGTCCAACCATAATGATATCTAAATAAATCTCGAAAAAGAGCTTGTTCCTGATTATATTTGATATTTAACAATAGCTTCAAGACATTTTAAGTAATCTTTAAAGCAGTGATTCTCAACCTGTGGGGCGCGACCTCCTAGGGGCGAGTGAGCATATCCAAGAGAAAATGATATTTAAAAAAATTGATCAAGTGACTGAAAGGAAATAACACACACACATACAAAACAAAATACATTTCGACATATTTAATAATTAACTTATTAAATTAAAACAACTTACTAAATTAAAAACAAATTTAATAATTATCAGTGAATTCCTTGGGCCTGTCTTTCAGAGCAAAGTTTTTCGAAGGATGGTTTAATATTAGAAATAGACCTACTCAGTTCTTTTTCTATATTTAGCTGAGATCTATATTTTGTCTTCAAAGAAACCACCGCAGAAAATCCAGTTTCACTAAGGTAAGATGTTGAAAATGGTAGTAGAATGCATAATGCCCTTGTTTTTAGTGCAGAAAGCTCATCATCCACTCCTGCCCAAAATTCAACGAGAGATTTATTACTAAATTTTCTTTTGGTTTCGCCGCTTGCCGTGAAGTCTATGAAGGTTTCCCTTCAATTGAGAGTCCTTTGGGAGTATTTTGAAATGGATTCCTCACCCACTTGTAACTTGATATCAGTTTGTCGTCAGCAAGAAAGTACTTTTTTAAAATTCTTTGCTAGCATTGCTAAATGATTTTCAATGGTTACAAAAACAACTTTTACATGTGTAAGTTTTAATACAATCATTCAAATTTGCAAACATTGTTAAGTTTTCTTTATTTAAATTTCTGCTCCACAATTCCAATTTCCTACAAAAAGCATTAACTTTATCACTCGTATCCAATATATGTGTATTTGCTCCTTGCAGTTGAAGATTCAAGTTATTTAATTTCTCGAATATGTCGACCATGTAACTCAATTTCAACACAAATAAACTATCGCGAAAGTTCTCAGCTTCCGGTCTGTTTTTCTCTTCTAGGAAAACGGCGATTGCTTCTCTTAATTCATAAACACGTTGCAAAAATTTCTCTCGTGATAACCATCTTGCCTCGCAATAAAATAGTAACGCTGAATGTACTGCACCCATGTCTTTACAAAGCGCGGAAAAGATTCTTGATTTCAGGGGTCTCATTTTTATGTAATTTACTACGGTTACAACCGTAGTTAACACAATATTCAAACCAGGACTCATTTCTTTGGAAGCCAAAGCTTCTCTGTGGATCATGCAATGTGTCTACACGCACTGTGGCGATTTTTGTTTCACATGTGCTTGAATACTTTGGAATGTTCCTGACATAGAACGAGCACCATCCGTGCATATTCCGACGCAATTTTTCCATTCTATGTTTGTCTCGTTCATAAAATCATTTTAGATAGCAAATAAAGCGAAAGCTGTTGCTTTGAGTTCTTTTGATTTGCAGAAAAGTAATTCTTCAATTACTGAAAAATCATCACAAAATCTAACATAGGCAATGAAATGAGCATCTTTATTACTATCTATTGCCTCATCGAGTTGTATTGAAAACAATTTGTAACTCAACTTGCACAAAAGCTGACACTCTACATCTTCAGCTATATCAGCAATTCGATGGGCAACAGTATCATTTGAAAGAGGTATAGACTGCATTTGATATGCAAAATTATCTCCAAACATAATTTCTACAATATCAATCGCGGCTAGCAAAATAAGTTCTTCACCAATGGAGTGAGGCTTTTTACATCCGGCTATTTTATAGGAAACTTTGTAAGAGGTAATTAAAGCTTTTCCATTCACAGACAAAGTTTTTTTCAACAATGATTTTTGCATTTCATATGATTTTAATTTTAATTCGAAGAATTCTCTGGGTTTGTTTACGTACTCATTATGAAGCGTTTCCAAATGTCCTTTAAGTTTATTCGGATTCATGCTGTCTGCCGCCAACATTTTTGAGCAAATTATACACAGGGGCTTTTCTTCTTCATTTACTTCAGTACTAGTGAACCCAAAATTTAATTATTCTTGAGAATATTTTCTTGATTTTATTTTCGGAACCACGCTCATCTGTGTACTTGTTGATGCTTGTCTATCGTCTTATGCTCGCTTACGCCCGCTTAAAAATTTATCAATGATTCTGCATAAGTCTGTTGCCTTGAATATTTAATATGGTGAATTGCAATTACACGAAAATATATATAATATACACATTCGGAATATATTCAATAGCGATAGAAGGATCGACTCGAATGAGATTGTCTGGAATTGAAATTGGCGTCATAGAACTTTCTCCTTCTCCCTATGAGAAAACATTTGTTCACATCTGCGCACGCTCCTAGCTTAATTTTTTGCTGACCAGACAAATTCCAGACAAATTGAAATTTCTCACAAAAGTGAAGGTTGTAGTGTAGGTTTAGCGCCAAAATACTCAAAATACATTATTATTGTATATATTTTATTGTATGGGTATGGGGAGGGGGCGCGATGAAAATTATGATTGAAAATTGGGCCGTGAATACTAAAAGGTTGAGAGACACTGCTTTAAAGGACTATGTTAACACTGGACAAATTGAATTATCTTTAACTATGTCTAATCAACATAAAAACACTGAAATTTAATCATAACTAGCCAGAGTTCAAGATTCTAATCCACTCATTACTCTTTCTCTATACGGATTCAAACCTGCTACCTTTATTTTTCGAGAACTTGGTGTTTCACAACCAATTTCTAATACTCCTACAGTTTTATTAAAAAAACTTTTCACTGTTAGTCTTACTGCAAAACAAAAAATAATTTACAATTGAATGTGAAGATAATTTAACATGGATTCAGGGTAGATACAATATTTATTTTAACGCCGTTCTTTCGCATCAGATATAAGATTGGGATTCAATGAAGTGTTTCAGGTCACCTTTTTGGACAAACATTACGTAGCAAAACTAACAGTTTGTGAGAAATGCAAATCTTCTGGATTATTTATTCTCACATCTATTTTCTTAGATAATCTCCAATGGTGAACTGAGGAATTTCAGTATGATTACAATGTCGGTCTAAGATTACACGTGCACCAGTACCTATTCGCAAAAATGGCTAAAATCAAGTGCATGCTAATGCACATGAAATTTCTTGATTTATTGCTGACATAACCTATTGTTTCATGGATCCTTACAGATTCCTCTTTATATTATCTCCGATAGCCTATTAATTAATTTTAATGTGGTGATACAGTTAGTTGGAAAATACACGCGCAACGGTACACTTTTCGCTTTCATATACGTCGTTAAATGGGCTAAAATCAAATAGGTGCTGATGCATATATAATTTAAGGATTGATTGTTGGATATAAATTATCATTACATGTATTTTATACGTTTATTTTATTTAATCTCTTATTTCGAGTTGAGTGATTTTAATGACATAATAAAGCCGATCGGAAATATTTTTGCACTGTTACTTATTCTATTTCCGTACATGCCATCAAAGACTAAAGTCAAATGGGTGCTTATATACATGTAAATTTTTTATTAATTATATAGGGCATAAATTATTAGTACATGGATCCTTACGCATTCACTTTGTATGATTTTCAATAGTCTAGCAATTTCAATAGCTATTTCCATGTGATAATATAGTCAATCTAAAAATACTTAACACCGGTACTCATTTGATTTTTTTCCACATCGCCGATGGGGCACGAGCTGCAGTTATATAATATCATCTATTTTTACGAATTTACTATTCTTTAATTCTGTATTCAAATCTAAGTGAAAAGGCACGAGTATTGATTAATATTATTCGAGGTTAAAAATGCAGTTCAGCAATTTTAATGACATAATGCAGTCGATCGGAAATATACTTGCACTGTTACTTGTTCTATTTCCTTCCATGCCACCAAAGAATTTAAAATCAAATGGGTGCTGATATACATGTAATTTTTTATTGATTGTAGGGCATAAAATATTAGTACATGGATCCTTACACATTCATTTTGTATGATTTTTAATAGTCTAACAATTTTAATAGCAATTTCCATACGATATAGTCAATCTGAAAATACATATACACCGGTACTCATTTGATTTTTGTCCACATCGCCGATGGGGCATGAATTGCAGTTACATAATAGCATCTATTTTTTCAAATTTACTTTTCTTTAATTCTGGATTCAAATCTAAGTAAAAAGGTACGCGTATCGTTAATATTCTTCGAGATTAAAATTGCTTACTAATCCGTTGGACGAAAATCAATTGAAATTACCACCTCTTGACTGAAATTGTACAATTCTGTCTTTATAAAAATTACAATTATACATACAAATAGAAATTTGGCAACAGCCAGAATTAAATTAATTTTTGTTATGCAGTGTGATTGTATGGGATATGTTTTGGATATATATAAGGAGTGAGTGTGCATTTTTACGTTGTCTCAAGTATTCTTAAGAATATTTTTTTCAATGGTTCTTTGTTTGATCCCTTCAAACTCGAGTTTATAAAGGTAAGCTTTTATTTTTAAATAGCTTAATTCTTCCATATAATTATTTGATTAAGCTATCGTTGAAATGAAATTCTTTCATTGTATTGAAAAGAATATTAACTAGAATAATGTAGTATTAAATTTTTAGAAATGTTTTAAATATATATTATTTTCAAGAGCAATCTCTTCATTATATGAATATATTATTGGAAGTTTCAAATTCACGATATGTTGCTGTTCAAGTTCAAACTCAACGTTCTATATAAATAAATATTATGAAAGTCTGAATTTTCATATACTTGTCACTCTGTTAAATTTTTTATTACTATCACAAAATATTAAATACAAAAATCTTATAAGATGTTATATTTTGATTTAAAATAAGTTCATATTTATCTTCTCTTGTTTTTATTGCAACTAAGATAAATTTGTTTTTTTTTTGCCAGGAAAACAATATCAAGGAACATAGCATTTTTATATACCTGTTAATTTAAATATATTCTAAATTGTAAAAATATAGATTTTCCTGTCTAGGGTTAAAATATGTTCACCCGATTTTAGATTTTTGTATTGAAAATTCTACATGTGCTTCATTGTAACTAAAATAAGCTATTCTATAATAACGTTCTACAGTTGACGAGCTGTAATAACAAACAGAAAAAGTACTTTAGAAACTCAATAAGTTTTGAATTCTTATTGTCTACTACTAAGTTCTATTGATAGTCCTTTTTTTAAATTTTTGCTTATATGAAACAAGAAATTAAAATAATAAAGTATATTCAACAAGGCTTGTAAAATATGATAGTCCTTATTTATCTAAATTCCTAATTTATATTTGGATGTATTTGTTTTCATCCATAAATTTGAGACTAAAATATAACTCGATCAAGCAATTCTAAATTTCTGTATATCAGTGTAACGCTTCTCTTTTATACAAAACATTATTAAAGATTATTTTAAAAAATGCGTCATAAAGCTGCTGTTTTTAAAATTTGCATTCATTGAATATAATAGACTCTAATTTTAAAAGATATTATAACATTTAATAACAACTTTTAACCCCAAATTGATTCAATTTATGTTTTTCATTATATTCAATATCATTTATTTAACTATTAAACAAATAGTTAAGAAAACCTTTTTATGTTAAAATGAAATGTGTGCTATTAATATCTACACTATTAAATTTAAGGACTGAAAAAGGTTCTTAAATATTCCTTTTGGTGTTTTAAATAATTTATGTCCTTATTTATGTCCTTAAGCAAGATTTTACAATATTGGTTTATAATTATCAGCTCCTGTATTTATTCTTGTTTTTTTCTGATATTGGGATCTTTTCATTGCTCAACAACGCAACAGCCATTATCAATTCATGAAACGAGAGAAAACGTGATTTATTCTGCATAAAACTAATGGAATGATTTCTTTAAGTATAAATTGTTTTAAAAATTATTTTATTTACGTGAATTAAGTTTCTCGTGCTAAAGTTGTCATTTATACTGGACCTAAATTTATTAATTATGTTTTTAGATGAGTGTAATGATCGTAATTTCAAGTATTTGTCTTTTCATGAAAACTATAAAAATTGTTATTTAATGCATATTCACTTATTTGACATTTGCCTGTTAATGTTTAATTCAAAATTTTAAGCATACATGATTAAGTATTATATGAGTAGCATGTAATCATTGTAACAAAATTACCACAAAAAAAGTATACAAACTTTATGAAGTACTTATACAGTACAAGCAATAATATTTTGATTAAAAATTGTGTCGTACACGTCTTAAACGATTATACACATCCATATTTTCGAGGATGGATTTTCATAAATTTGCTTTAAAAATTAAAACACTTATTTTCAAATGGATGCCTGAATATTTTTTAGGCAAAACTTGTATCGGATTGGAATTAATTTTGCTTCATAGTGAGTTGTTGAATTTTTGTTAACCATTATAATTCTTAAACATTACGTAGTATATTTTCTTTAGCAAAACTGGTTCTCTGTTTTAATACCAAAAAAAGAAGAATTTCTGTTTTTAAAGGTAAGTGTTGATTCATTAACTTCTTCCTTGTAGGGTTTCCTTTCAGTTTATTGCAAGAAAATTTATAAATGCTCATAAAAGTGTTAATTACAAAAATATTATAAATTAATAATATATTGAGCGAAAATGCTTCGGTTTCTGTGTGTGAATCTTTACATTACCTTTCCCCGATCTCTCTCATATGTGTGTGTGTATTCCCAAAACGAATGATTAATCGTTACCCAAACCGATTGAGCAAGAGTACTCTTGTCCGGTCTGTTACACTAGTTTTGATTGATTTATGAAAATATTTTATTGAATCATCCTTTTTCATGTTTGGTTAAGTCCGAAAAAGAATCTCTAACTAAGCTTTAAGAGATGCGTGTTCATAGTTTTCAAGTGTTAACATCCTATAATGTGTCATACTTGGGTATAGTTTCAAAAGAATTTGACTGAATGTATTATGAATGCTGTTTTGAATCTTATTTTTATGTGTATACGTTATGTCAATACTATATTTTTCTCCCTAAGGGTGTTAATAATTTACTGTAAAGTTTTCCTACAAGTCACATTATCCCTATCTGTAATACTAAGATATATCGATTTTTAGAAGCTTATTAACTTAAAGAATCTATTTCAGGGTTACTGTAAGATGCACTTTGTTTTATTCCTTCTAGTTGTGTGCGTATATGTATAATATTTTTGTTCTATATTTTTATTGTTTTTAATATTGTTATAGTGTGTCTCTGTTCTATATTTTTATTGTTCTATATATTTATTATTCATCAACTTTTATCTCACTTAATTTTGTCTGTATAGTGTATTTTACTGGTCACACTTGATATTTTCCCTGAATCGTAAAAATCGTAAAACAATTTTTTTTTTAATCTACACCTTTTTGTTTTGCTAAAGTTAATCCAATGATTTTTTGAGTAATCGGGATTAACATCTGTATGTATGGTTTATTCCGTACAAAATGTTTTGCTATAAGTCTAGTAAATGTGTCCAATTCTCTTCCAATGGTAACTCTGGAAAATCTCCCATCTTATTACACACATATGATTGTCACTGTGTTTGAGTATTACCATAAATATTGTTCACGTATTTCACATTTTTGTAACGGATTTAACATTTGTTTATCGAAATCTGACTATGGGGTTTTCCTTCAACAAATATTTACCTTTTTAATTAAATGAATGTGTATTAATAATTTGTTTATGTTTACCTGAAATGTTTCTCGTTTAAGCATGTAAGTAATGTCAATATGATTTTTCGAAAATTTTCTTTATATTACTGTTTCTTTTTTTTTCTTTTTACAATAAGTTTTTTAATAGTTAAGCTCTCAAACACATTTGAAAGCGGGTGTTTCTCCAGGAACATTGGTATTATTTATATGAACATGTATTGATTTAGTGTATCCTAATGATTCTTTTTCATGTTTCATATTGGAATCTTTCCACCATTGATTTTTCTGAAATCTGAGTATGTCTCTCCGCAGTAAAGTTTTATTCCTCTTATATCGATATATTTCAGTATCGTATTTGTTTTACTGGAATCATGTGAAACTTTTCCCTTGCAGTTTCGTACATGTTATAGACATGCATCAGTGATTTATCATTGCATGTTTAAAACTCATTTTATCACTTTGCAATTATCGAATTTGAATCTCACGCTCAGATTCTCTGAAATCTGAGAACATGACTAGAAAAAGTTACGAAAAATAATTGTGTGGGGTAATAATACATGTAATTTTTAACATTGTGCGATAAATTATTTATTTCGAATCTACAATATCTGATCTACGTGAATAGTATGCTCTAAGCTGGTTTTCTTTTTATATCAAATATACCTTTCACTCTTGCACAATTATGTATATTAATTAATATATTTTTATTTTTAAATCTCGGACTTGTGAAAAGAAAAAAAAATTCTCAAATTTAAATTCACAAAATATGAGAGTATGATATCGGTATGCGATACAATGGTATTGCTGCATCTATAACATAGATTTTGGTATGTGTGCAACCCTGGTATTATTAATATGTTGCACATAACTGAGTGTTTCTCAAAAAAGGCATCCTTTCTTTTTCAGATTTGGAACTTTGGTTTAAGTGTTTGTACTACTTCGAATGTATGTTTTCAGTGTCTATGATTTGTTAAGAATAAAAATTCTTCGCATAGAAATAAATTCTGTAATGTCCAGTGTTTGGGTATAAGAATAATGAAATATATTTATTTTTTACTATTACCTTGAAGATTATATGAACTTTAATTGTTTACGTTCTTCGTTGCGGGAAAAACTTCTTTCATTATTCTAATGTATGTAATTATACAATGACTAAAATTTCAGTTTTTATTAGAAAACATGTTCTGCATTTCCTTTCCATGTATGATACACATGCTAGAGGTGTTGATCGATTGTAATGTGTGAATACATTGCTTTCTATCTAGTTTCTGCATCCATGGATAAACTCATTTCCTCTGAGACAACCATTTATACACAGATATTTTTAAGTAGATTATTGTTTTATTTTATGTCGACCTTTATTATTTCTTATCTATCATTATGTTTGGTCATTTCTTTTAGTTTAAAGTGAAATTGTGAAAACGGTAAGTGTAAACATTTTGAGACTGTATAATGATCATTGTATCGTTACTAATATTGTATATAATGCTTATTGTGCGTTGTTGTGGTTAGTCTAAGGCTCCATAGGTATCAATTCGTTTGAAGGACTTCGCATCCCCGACCATGCTCCAGCTACTATTAGAGAATAGAACGGATCTTGGACTGGGTTAAGTATAAAATCCTCTACTTAAAGGTAATTAGAACGAATTATTTCTAAAGTAGTTACTGCATCTTCATGTGTATTATGTAAAGTTTCAGTGTGTATATGAACTTCAACTTATAGACTATTTATGTTGCTTTTTGTGCCGACGTTTTTCTTATGTGTCGCTCTTTTTGTGATGTCCATCAATTGTGCTTTATTTATTTATTAGATGTAAGATAGATTATGAAATTATGGGATTGCAATGCAAAAAATATTTTAACAAATATCATCTGAACCAAAGAAGTCTGGTCTTCATCTAAGAAGCTAGAGCTTAAAGCCTTGCCTGGGGTTACTTACTTCAACTAAAGTAACAGTATGAATATTTAAAAATGTGCACTTACTGTCAAATTAGTAAGTTATATTTCCTTCATTGATATTTATGCCTTTCTGAATATAAAAATTTTCGATTTCAATTTTCTTTATTTCACAAATTTTATATGATATGATTGTTTCTTTAAATTTTGTGTTTTATGAAATATATAAAAAAAAATGTAAATTTTTCTATTTTAGCGTATATTACTTTAAGCCCTCTTCTGTAATTTAGAATAAGATAGAATTTATTTTTAAAAAATAAATTAAATCTGAATAAATTTTTATTTTATAGCAGATGAAAACTGTTTCAATGAATGTCATTTGGACTGCTGGCAAAAATCATTTCTCCCAAGGTTTTTCTTGCAGATGGGCTTTCAAATGGATCAAGTCTTTCAACGAATGTTTGGAACATGGACAAAACAATATCCATTAAGTAATTTATTGTTGCAGACCATTTGAACTTCAGTAAGGTAAGCAATATTTGACTCTAAGCTGTCGGATATGTTTCCGCGATATGTAGTCTTTCGTATTCTTAGAGATATCCCTTCGTGAAATGCGGTCGAGTCCTTGATTCCCGCGCTGTGGTCGAGATTTGAGTCAAAGCGAAGTAGGCGATGTCTGCGAAGTGATGACTCTAAACTCCCACAGCGTGGTCGAGTCAATGATTCGCTTAAAGCGGTCGATTCGGGGCCCCGTGATGAGATTTTAGTCTAAAGCGAAGTGGGCGATATCTACGATTGCACATTGAGGTCAAATTCTAAGACTGAAATGTTTGGCGAAAGCAATGTAATCTATGTCTAAATTTTCGGTTGCATGCGTTCGATAAGTGAGTTTATTCAATAAGCTCGTGGTTTTGTATGCATTTTCAATACAATTTTATTTATATATCATAATTTATTTATTTTATTTGCATATCTTGTATTTAATTTTATAAAATCAGTGTAATATTATACTAATGGCGATATAGGCCTGTGACTGTGCAGTCAATTAAAATTAAATAAAATAAAAACAAATTTTAAAAAAAATTAAATTAAATTAAAATTTATTAAAATGAAAATGTATTGCCAAATTTTAAATAAAAACTGCACAGTTGTGGGGAACCACTGCCTAAAGTGGTAACGACACCATTGTGATACCTCCTGGGTGGTGATGGAAATTCACAAATATATAAAAAAGGCCAAAAGAGTAATTTTCTCTTTTGGCCTCTTTTTGGTCTTTTTATTCTTTTTCCCAAATAAGTTTTAAAATAAAACACGGGATTGAATGCATTTTTCTCAATTAGAGCATGACCACAAATTAGCATAAAATACTTTCCAAAATGTTATGTATTCTGCACATCCAATATAAAACATTTTCGCGTAAAATAAAACTGTTTTTCTATTTTAATTTTTATATCAAGATATTTATAAAAATATTATGTGTCTACATTAAAATTTATGCAATCAAATTTAATAACATAATGTATTCATAATTACCACACCTTTTCTTCCTCCGATTCTAAAAAAGTGGAGTTTTCTCAGTAGAATCTTAATATAGTAGTTTTAAATCCATTTCCTAATTACATTCAATGAAACTCTTCTCCTATCATTTAATAGCAAGCTCACCTCTGACTTCAATGCTGAGAATGTTACCACTTTTACGGATGGCTCAAAGACTTGCTGGCGAAGAATTTTAAAAAGTATTTTCTTGCTGACGGCAAAATGAGCAAGTTACGAATGAGTTATAAATCTATTTCATAAGACTCTTTAAGAACTCTAAATTGATGAGGATGGAAAAATTCATAG
Organism: Latrodectus geometricus; assembly: GCA_026290005.1. NCBI lineage: Eukaryota > Metazoa > Arthropoda > Arachnida > Araneae > Theridiidae > Latrodectus > Latrodectus geometricus. The sequence continues at coordinate 48,837 of JAPDSC010078722.1, read as the reverse complement.
ACTTCACAACAAATGGTGAAATTAAGAAACACAATTCTGTAATAAATCACTGTATGAATTTTGGGCATGAGTAGAGAGTGATTTTTCAGCACTAAAAACAAGGGCGTTTCCCATTTTATTACCATTTTCAACATCCTACTTTTGTAAAACTAGATTTTCTGCTGAGGCTTCTTTGAAAACAAATTATAGATCGAGGCTAAATATAGAAACAGAACTGAGAGAGGTGATTACTAATATTAAACCTTCCTTTGAAAAACTTTGCACTGCAAGACAGGCCCAAGGAAGTCACTAATAATTATTAAATTTATTTTTGATTTAATATTTTGATTAAATAAGTTTTGATTTAATAAGATGTTTTACTTTAATAAGTCATTAAATATGTCGAAATGTATTTTGTTTTCGATGTGATAGACATTTTTTAAATAATATTATTTCCTGGATATTCTCGCGACACCCTAGTGGATCTCACCTTATAGGTTAAGAATCGTTGACGTAAATGTTTCAAAATTTTTACACACATCATACAAAAGTGATAATAGTATTTTCGACAATATTGTTTACTATTGCATTGATTAATGATCTTCAGTACATATGTTTTGTAATTATATAATCGATTTTCTCTTAAACAGTCAAGAATAGGATTAATTATTTTTTTCCTTTACATGTTCAATGTGATGAAGCACTTTATGTTACTTAATATGTATAACTTTTGAGTCCGGCGTCACCTTTTCAAGAAACTGCTCCTACGGTGACGTGAGAGAATGACAATTCCTACCCCTCTAACCGAAAGTCGAGGGGTAAATTTTATACCAGTTAAGACCTGAAGATTTCACCATAATGAATACTTATCTTTTGAGGGTGATATCCGGCACTGGGTCTGCGTACGTATGACGTATTGGTTTACAATAAATATTATATTTATCGATAAGCAATAGATTTTTTCCATTTGTTGTTTAAGGGGATGAAAACTAGTTCTCAAAAAAATAAAGTCTAGCGAATATACAAATATAACCAATGGCTCTACACAGACTTATAAAATATATTATCTATTACGATTAGATTATTAATCTAATATGAATATTTAAATTGTTTTATTAAATATGTGAATAGTTTTAATTACATATGCAATAATACTAAAGTAAATCTTTATCACTTAAATAAATATAATTATTTAAAACATTTTTCTTTGAAAAGTGTTATTTAACAAAAAATAATTACAAAATATTTTGTGGTTATAAATTAAAAATTAACAAACTTGAATAGAAAATAAGAATTTAAATTCTGTCGTTTTTGTATTTGAATATTATTTCTCATTAATCAAGGTAGTTGTAAAAAAATTTAATTAAAAAAGGAGAATCTACACAACTTCATTTGTTAAGTGCACTTTTATGACAAAGCAATTAACATCTAAAAAAATGCATGATAATTTTGGAAAAAATTGGATTAAAGTATGAAATTATTAACAAGCATGCATTTGCATTTTATAAATTTTTAAATATATATATATATATATATATATATATATATATATATATATATATAGTTGATAAATTTAAACCTATATCATGATCATATGATAGGCTTTTTGTTTTACCTCTTTCAACAACCCTTTATCTTTATAAATGTATTACCATTACTTCATTGGATACCTTTGATAAAATTTATTGCTTTTGGCGTTAAAAGGAACCACTTAAAATAAGTAAAAACCACATTGTTGTCAAAATCTATTGCTTGAAAAGTTAGAAACTTGAGAGATGATTTATTAAACTGCTGGTCTCCAAGATAGGGGGAAAGACTATTTTTCATGAAGTGTACTATACAATTCAATAAATAAAAATTTAGTTGTTATAAAACTCAAAAATCAGTAAAGTAACAATGGACAAAAATAATGTGGATAAATGTGTCTTTCTATTGATTCATAAGGAAAATATCGATTGATGTAACAGAGAATTGCAGAAATGATACTTATATTATTTATATATAAAAAAGAAAAAATAAGTGCATTTGTCAATATTTTGTCAAATTTAGGATATTAAATAAAATTTTTTAGTTAAATTTTATTTATGCATTTATTTAAAGTAAATGATATTTTTAATTTTTCTTATTTTTTGATTAACGCATATAATGAAAAATAACAAAAAAAGAATATTTTAAAACCACTGTAGAAAAAGGAATTTCTGATTTATTACATTTTTAACTTGAAAATACTTTCAAGTTGTATACAAGTCTGCGTTATTGTAAACACAATTTTAAATATGTTATTAATGGAATTAATACTAAGATTAATTAGATCTCAGACTTATTAGATCTCAAATTTCATGTTATATAAATTTTTATTTAAAAATATATATAACACAAAGCTTTTCCTCCAAAAAAAATTCTTCATAAAATAACTTAACTATTTTTTTCATAAAACTGTTCAGTATATAAACAGATACTGACTTCCACCTATCAATTTTAAATTTGTAAAAAAATAAAAAAGAATTAATGTTTTTCTGGGAAACATTGATGTAAGAGTAGTTTATTTTGATTTTCTACTCCAATAACTTAGAATGCTTTCAGAAAGAATTTTCGAAATTAAAAATAAACTAATAAAATGACCGTCTGTTGGAATAAAAATGTGGGTTGGCAAATTAAGTCATATATTAACATCACTGTTATCAAAACGCAGCTTTATATATTTGTATTTACCAGTTCCAATAAAATATAAATTAGGAATTCAGTGTTTTAGGATTTACATGCAATCAATTTCATTCTTAAGTTTCTTAAAGTTTTAATTTATACACATTTTTATACAAATAGAAGTAAAAATAATTGTTGCATATTAAGAAGTATTAGAAATTATAATTAGATTCTTTTACATGTCTGTTATATTTTAAAAATTAAAATTTTATAATGGTATTTTTTAAGCACAACAAATTTCTATCATCAGACATGCTATTTCAATTTTTTTATGTTTTAAATTTTAATTCGGAATTGAAAATAACGAGGGTGTAATAATTTTCTCACATAATTATACAAGATCCAGGTTTAAAGGATATCATTTTTTAAATATATGATAAAAAATTATACATTGAAATATTTATGTGATTAGTACATTGGCTGAATATTTTAAAACATACTTCACAGATTGAAATAAGGATGATGGATGAAAGAATAAATAGTAATAATCTAAGTATATTAGCTCTTTTAGATTTTAGAAGATTAAATTGGTCATCATGCTCTAAAAAGAAATATTTGAGTTCTTAAATTTCTAAAAATTCTTCTTAAAGTTCTTAGTAAAATGTTTTTTAAATAATATAAAAACATCATTATTCAATGATTAATTTTCCCGAAAAATCAATAAAAAATATTTTTCAAAACTATCGTTGATTCATTAACAAACGTAAATTTCAACAAGAGCAGTTTTAAATTAATTATTTAATTGAGTTTACGTTAGTCAGGCATTTGAACGAAACTATTAGAGCACATTTGCATACACTTCATGTACTCATCTTGTAAATGTATTCGCATTTTTTTCTATCTTGAATACACATGTTTCAAGCTTAAAGCTAATACACATGTCTTATCCCTCGTGAATTTAAAATGTATTTCATTAATATTTGTCCTGGGATGAGCAAAGTGAGAACTTCCGAACTTGCTCAACTGCATTGCATAATTACTAAAACTGTATTGCATTTGCATATTTTAATAAAGAGTTAGAATATTCGTCAGGGAAAAAAGGAGAATAAATTTCCACATCTTCTTCACCCTTCCTTAAAGCTCATTTTCTTGATTTAGATATAAAACATAGAACAAAAATTAGTAAGTTTATTTAATTAGAAAAATTATAATATATTTTAGTGTATAAAGCATATACTTTAATTATTAATTTTCCTTAAAACATTTTTGTAAGGAATTTATTAGCACTAAGTGTGTTTAATCCACATAAAATTCATCCATCGTAATCTAAGTGTATACCATGTGTGAATGATGGGTATAGTTATTTTAAGAAAATGCTCAATATTAAGTATTTATCTTTACTTTTAGCCAATATTAATATTTTTATAAATAATACTATGCATTAACGTATTATGCCATATACCATTTGCTCGAAAAATACGTCTTCACAAATATTTTAAATTTCAATATTAATAATGTTAGGGCATAAGACATTGCAATTATAACATGCATCTTTATTAAAAAACATGTATAAAATCTTTAATTCATCTTTCAATCTTGCAAATTTTCAAGAAACTTGATTATAAATTTGCTATTTTAAAAGAGTAATTTATAATTACGTTAAAAAGTAATTGAAACATTGCTTGAAAAGGATTAATTGAAAAGAAAAAGTGTGCACAAAGTTAGCTTATTAAGTAGATCAAGTCGTATAGTTTTTTAAATTGCAACCTATCATGTAGAATATTTTTTCGAGGAAATAATGAAAGGAATAATGTGAGTTCAAATATTTTTAAGGTAATTCTAATACCTTAACTATATACGTTTTTATATGCAATTATATTTCTTACTTCTTTCTCAAATTTTCACTTTGTGCTACTCTTTTAAAATAATATAATTTAAATAATATAAATAGTTTTGCATCTGCTGATGGCCATGATAAATTTGTTTATCTTATATTTTGTTTCCTTTGCATTAACTCTTGTAAAATGAAATGATATTATCAAAAGATTGTAAATAAAATTAACTATTACAGAAACAAGCATAAAAATGTAGTGCTTTGCTAAGTGAGTTTTCGACTAGATTTTTTTTTTTTCGTTTCTCTGTGTCAAGCATTTGATAATTAATATCACAAAACAAAAACAAGACATAGGGAATAATTTTCATTTTTCAATTCTTTCATACATTACTGTTAAATACAAAATATAAAAATATTTAATTTTTTACAAATTTTTATATAATCATAGGAATATTGTCAAAATTTATAGTTTTCTAATAAAATATATGTAATAATTCTTATAATGGTTAACTTCTTCATTCAAGTCAGAAAAAATGTTACCTTCAATGCAAAAACGTTTTTTCCCTTAATATATAATTACACAACAGAACGTTGCCTTATATTTTGAACAAAAAAAAAAAAAAGAAAAACGAAATGACGATTGAAAGAAATCATTTATAAATTTTGAATATACATGTCATTAGATAAAAATACTAATATATAATTTAATGAAATTTTCTGATTTTTAATCATAGAGCAAATATTATGAATCATATACTTGACGTTGTAAAATATATTTTTATTATTGTGAAATTTTTATGAAGTCTTTGTCTCCAAAATTTATGTTACAGAAGTTTTTCAAAATTGCGTTAATACAAAAAATTTCAGAGAAAACTTGTGAAGTGTAGTATTAATGTTTGTAAAATCACACATATATAAAACTAATAACATTTCGAGAAAAACTTTATTATTTGTTATAGAAATAGGCTTGATTATTTTTGTCCTGTCAGGTAGATTTTGAATCATATTATTTTATATTATTTAAACTTTTGTTTTGTTCTATTTTCGACTTAAAAATGCTTTTTTGTATTGTGGTGAAATACTTTTGAATTGCAGAGTTTAAAATGAGTTCTAAGCGATCACCAACACCCCTACTAGGAATGGGATTTAAACTGGAAAATTATGTGAAGTGTTGATGAAAGATGAAGAAGAGTGTAGGTTATCAACTATGCTTTACTATGTAAAACTCGATAGCCTAGTCCATATCCCTGAGGACAAGAAACATATTTCAACAAAATTTGAATTCTTTAAAGTGTGAAATAAGTTGAATTCTTAGAAACGAAAATATTTTGTCTTTATTTAATTCATTTAAGCATGCTTGTTTCTGCGCGTTTATTGTAGTTAAGGTTGCAGCGACTATAAATCCTAATAAGGGAATAAACATTTAAAGGTCATTATTTTAAATTATTTTCACTTATATGTGGCTAAGTACATCTTAAATTGGATGAACGGTTGTCTACCAATTTTAAAAAAATTGCTTTCAGTAGAACTGTAAGTTATGTACGAAAGCAGGCTATAAAATAAAAAAAAGTTTAAATTTAAATTATTTGCATAATTTATTATGATTTTTGAAAATAATTTTACTAAGCTCAATTAAACTTTTAGTGTATTTTCTTTTAATCATGTTTTATGAAAAATTATTTGATTGTATCTGTGTAAATTAGATTTGTTTTTATTTGTATCCATCAACTCAATAATAGTTGTTACAATAGGTTTATCATTGACAGACCTTTGTCATAAAATATTATTGAAATGTCTAGGTGAATGCTGAAGTTAATGCATTCTTCGAATTCTTCTAGTTATTCCCACACAAAAATTAATCATCTTTAGAAGATAACATATAAAACTTATAAAATCAAATCACTGATTTTTCAGAACTGAAGAAAATACTCATAATTATAAAGATTTGATTTTGATATCTTATTATTTTCTAATTAACAATTAATGCCTTCACTTATTACATTATTTAGAGAATTTATTTTTTTTAAATGATACTGTCATAACATTACTACCTGCATTAATATTATTTTTAAAATTTTTATAATGTTTTTGAATGAATTAAATGAGGAACAAAATAAAGGAAGAAATATATGAAATCACATCTATAATAAGGACATGTATGAGAAGTGAACAAAAAATTTTAATTTTTGTCATAAAATATTAATTTAACTTCATAACTAATTCCTCTTAAAATATTAAATATTTGTTTGCTACAAATAATGACAAATGCCACGCAGAAAAATATATTTTTTTAAGAGTCATTTGAAATTACAGATATGTTGGTAAATGTTTGGGAAAGAATAAAAGACATTTTCATTTAGAAGAATTTAAGTTAATTTTTTACAAAGTTAAAAGGCAATATGGGGTGCGCTGCTCTACTTTTCCAACTGATCCATATATGGTGTGGAGTCCGACTTCCTCAGGACACATAGGTACCAGTTTATAGGTTAGGCAACCATTCACACACACAAAGAAAGGACAAAGACAAGAGAGAGAGCGAAAGTACATCCATGCCCGAGCCAGGATTCGAACCTATGTCCTACCCATCTGTAGTCAGGTACGCTAAATACTAGACAGGTTGGGCTTCACTTAGTCCTTATAAGTGTAAGATATAAGATTTCCGTTGAAAAACAGTATATTTTTATTTGAAAAAACAAATATGTAGTTAATTTATAAGTATTTTAATTGATTCGTAAGCGTTACGTATGTCTTCCTCTGAATTTCTACAATTTAGAATTTTCTCATTACATTATGTCTTTAAACTATTAATGTTCGTAAGGTTTAAAATATCATATTTTTTATTACATCATAGTTAAATGATTGTTTCCTGCAGTCTGTGAAAAAAAATACCAAAATTATATTTCACTTAAATGCATAATAGCTTGTAGCTAATACAGAACAGAAATATCTTGTACTAGATTTGCTGTATTCAATTATGTGGGTGTGAGATCTTAAACTATAAATCTTTATACAAAACTTAAGGAACATTTTACAAATTACTAAATTTATATTTTAGTTTGTCAATTGTAAAAATATCTTTCAAAATAAGAAAGAAAATGTTGTTGTGATATTATTGTGAAAAAAAAAATGTTTCAGAAAAATATTTTACCATTAAAATAATTAGTAGCTGTTAGTAAAAAGAGATGATATTCAAAATATTCGCAAACATTCAATTTCAAACAAAGTAAATTTCAAGACAAAATGTGGAATTGTAACAAAAAGGCATTTCCCTATTTAGCTTCACGGTTTTGAATTATCCCACTGATAATGTGGTATTAAAAATATTTTCAACACATATTGTTAAAATGAAGTTATATTTTTTTTTTTTTGTATTCAGTTACATATAATAATGAATAACGTATTTTCTATAGCAAAAACGTGGTGATACAATTAAGGAGAATTTGACTTAATGCACCTTAATTGTATAAAAGGTGTTAAGAAAAGATTCATTTCCACGATCAGTATATATATATATATATATATATATATATATATATATATATATATATACACAAATATATGTATTTATATTTTCAAAAATGTTCATGCTATTCTCCCGAAGAGTGTCTATATTTAAAGAATGTATCAAAATTAAAAGAAATACAATCAAAGTAATAGTAGGAAGTTTTTTACACTTTTATTCATCGTGTTTATCAGAAAACCTTGTTTTATTTACATAGCTCACAATCTCTCATCTGCTAAAGACATGGTCCCTATGCCTTTTCTCTATTTGTATTATACAGTTTTTGTTCATTTTGTCTTATCTATATTAAATTGTATAGTTTCTTCTTACAATTGTCTTTGATTTTTACTGATTTTCAAGTTACATCTTATTTTATCTACATTGGCAGCATTTCTCTCATTAGCTGCTTTAGCACTGTTTGATTGCCTATTATATTGTATTTCATTGATTTCATTATAATCTCTCTCTCTCTCTCTCTATATATATATATATATATATATATATATATATATATATATATATAT
>JAPDSC010078722.1:18040-40345 GCA_026290005.1 Latrodectus geometricus | reverse complement strand
ATATATATATATATATATATATATATATATATATATATATATATATACACTACTGGCCATTAAAATTGCTACACCAAGAAGGCGACATGCTACAGACGTGAAATTTATACGAAAGGAAGAAGGTGCTGTGATATGCAAATGATTAGCTTTTCAGCGAATTCAGACAAAGCAGGGCGCCAGTAACGACACCTATATTGTGTTTAAATGAGAAAAATTGTTCAGCCGTTTCCTCATACACAAATTGCACTTGAACATTGTTGCCTGGTGAAAATTGTTGTGATGCCTCTTGTGAGAAGGAGAAATGCGTACCATCACGTTTCTGACTTTGATAATAGTCGAACTGCAGCGTACCGGGATTGCGGTTTATCTTATCACAGTATTGCTGCTCGCGTCGGTCGAGATTCAATGACTGTTAGCAGAATATCGAATCGATGGGTTCAGGACGGTAATACGGAAGCCATGTGATCTCAACGGCCACCTATCATTAGCAGCCAAGAAGACATCGTGCAACCACGTCACGAGCCGTGAGTCCAGAAACGGGGTCGTTTGGAAGACAACAAGTGTCTGCACGAACAGTTCGACGACGTTTGCAGCAGCATGGACTCTCAGACCATGTCTGCGGCTTCCCTTGACACTGCGTCATAGACAAGAGCACATTCAATGGTGTGATTAACGAAGAACCTAGGCGCACGAATAGTGAGACGTCATCTTTTCAGATGAATCCAGGTTCTGTGTACAGCATCATGATGGTCGCATCCGTGTTTGGCTGCATCGTGGTGAACGCACACTAGCAGCGTGCATTCATCATTGTCATACTGGCCCATCACCGGTCGTGATGGTATGGGGTGCCATTGGATACACGTCTCGGTCACCTCTTGTTCGCTTAGACGGTGCTTTGAACAGTGCACATTACATTTCTGGTGTGTTACGACCCGTAGCTCTACCCTTTTTTCGAGCCCTGCGAAACCCTACGTTTCAGCAGGATAATGCCCGACCGCATGTTGCCGGTATTGTACGGACCTTCCTTGATACGGAACATGTTAGGCTGTTGCTATGGCCAGCACGTTCTCCAGATCTTTCACCAATAGAAAACGTCTGGTCAACGGTTGCCGAGTGACTGGCTCGTCACCAAACGCCAGTCACTACGGTTGATGAACTGTGGTATCGTGTTGAAGCTGCATGGGCATCTGTACCTGTACATGCAATCCTATTTCTGTTTGCCTCAATGCCCAGCCATATAACTGCTGTTATTACTGCCAGAGGTGGTTGTTCTGGGTACTGATTTCTCAGGATCTATCCAGCCAAATTTTTTGAAAATTTAATCTCTTGTTATTTCTAGTATAATATATTTGTCCAATAAATATCATTTTGTAATCTGTGTTTCTTCCTGGTGAAGCAATTTTAATGGCCAGTAGTATATATATATATATATATATAGATATATATATATATATATATATATATATATATAAAAATAAAATGAAAGGTTAAAAAATAATATAATTTTCAAACAAATAACTCCACTTAGAAGCGAACTTTATATCGTGTTACCGTAATTGAAATTTATTGAACATGAAACAATTATTTTTTTTATCATTTATCTTACTTGTCTTATAAATGAGCTCAGCTCTCAAGCGTTAAGTGTAATTTAGTTGTAAAATCGTTTACTTTATGACTCTTAAATGTTTATGAGTAATGAAATGAAACAGGTAACTAATTCTCCCTTTTAAAATAATCCGCTATTAAATATTTTTTAATTTAGCTTTTTGAAACAATTTAAATACTCATTTTATTGCATATCTTAAAAGAAGTCATGGAAAAGTTAATTTGAATGCCCATTACAATTTTCATTACTCTCCTAAGTTAAAAAATTACATGAAAATACTACTTATATGGCGTAAATATACAGGGTGATCCAAAAGTCAGGACGAACTTTAAAATGAATAATTCGAAAACGAATCACGATACAAAGATGCGGTTTGCACCAAACGGATGTAAAAGAAACCGGGTTTTGTGTGGCAATGAAAAAAATAGTTCTATTGGCGACCAACAGATGGCGCTGTCGGATTTCTGATGTAAGATTATGCAAAGCAACAAACGATATAAAAAGAAGCAACTGCAGCAGGTAATGGTAGTCGAAACTAGTATGCATTGAAATGCAGTCCATAGTTGAGAAAGCCCTCTTAGTTAAACTGTTTTATAAGAATTCGGAAAGTGCCATTGCGGCATTGCGAGCACATTGCTACATGAAGGGTATGCGAGATAGGAAAGGACCAATAACTTCTTCTGCATTGAACAAAATTGTGAAAAAATTTGAAGCTACAGGTTCTTTGGCGTCACGTCAAAGAAGTGGACGTCCCTCAACTGCAGCTGCTGTTGCCACGACAGTGTAGCAGACGGTGCAAGCCATGTCGTCGGTTGCTGCACATGGGGAGTGCAGTGCTCTAGAAGTTTCGAGGCAGGCAGGAGTGTATTGCGGAAGTGTCTGGAGAGCGCTGCGAGTAACTTTGCAACGGTATCCCTACAAGTTGCAACATAACCAAGAACTGAAACCTCCTGACATCAACTCTCGCCGACATTTTGCGAATTCGGTCTTCAATAAGATGGAAGAACAGCACGACTGGCTTCACACTGTGCTTTGGACAGATGAAGCACATTTCACACTCTCTGGCGCTGTTAACACCTACAATTGTCGAGTGTGGACCACAGAAAATCCACATGCATTTGTTGAAGTACCATTGCAACAGCCTAAAGTGACAGTCTGGTGTGGCTTCACTGCTAATTTCATAATTGGTCCAATTTTTTCAAGGAAGTCACACAGATAGGTTTTCCAAACAGTTTCTGTCACCGGTAAGCGATATCTAGCATTGTTACAGAACAGTATTATTTCTGAACTCCAAGCGCGACAGGCACTCCAAACAGTCACTTTATGCAAGATGGATCACCACCTCATATTGCTCTGCCTGTGCAACGCCTGCTACGCTCAACATTTGGGAAGGATCGTATTATCAGTCGCTACTTTAATTGCACATGGCCTCCAAGATCTCCCGATCTCACACCCTGTGACTTTTGGCTGTGGGGCTTCTTGAATTCAAAAGTGTACCGCGACCAATCAACATCACTAGCGGTACTGAAAGATGCCATCCGCCAAAATGTATTCGCCATAACGCAAGAAATGTAACTAAATGCTGTGAATGGTGTGGATACTCGTCTCACAGCTTTACTTCTGAATGATGGACAGCACATTAAACATTTACTGTAGTAGGTACTAATTAACTGTAATTAATCTGACTTCATTAATCATGTTTTCATTTGTAAATCATCTTTTGTTGCAATAAAACACTATAGCGCCATCTGTTGGTCACCAATAGAACTATTTTTTCATTGCCACACAAAACCCAATTTCTTTTTGGTGCAAACCGCATCTTTGTATCGTGATTCGTTTTAGAATTATTCATTTTTAAAGTTCGTCCTGACTTTTGGATCACCGGGTATTTTAAAGGTGTTTTGCAAAGAAAAAAACTAACATTATTTTGATTTAAAATTTTTAAGGTTTAATTTGTGTTTCTTAAAATTAGATTACTCTTTCTTACTGGCTTAAAATTAATAGCAATTAACTATCTTAGCGTATCTATTGAGCAGAAAGAATACATTCGAAAATTTATTGCGTTTTTCATCAAATACTGAATGTGTACTAAATACGAGAGAAATGTGCTGAATATATATTTGCTTTTGTATCCCCCTTATTTTAATTACTTGTTTATAAGCTGAAATATTTGTGCATTACAACTGCATAAATTAACAAAATTTAACTAATTTGTATGTAAATACATTTTTCAAATAATATTATGTAATGTGTACTTATAAACAAAAGTTTTTATATTGCAAATCACAGATATACAAATATAAGTACATTTAATTAAATCAAATATGATTTTTAGTTTAATTTCCAGCAGATTTTTTTATTAAAGATTTTGTACCCATCTTTAAACATCCAAAAACATTAGTATATAAATAAAATCATAAATTTCAAATGTAATATATAACACTGACATATTTTCTCTTAAAAATTTACAAATATTTAACTTATCCAAAACCTAAAAACTAAATGATAATGAAAATTAAATAATGAATGCAACTAGTGAAACAAATTATTCTCATTAATTTGGTAGTAATCCACACCTCTTCACCCAACAAGCATCAGTTTAAAGTATTTTTAATCATTGAAAAAATTACGTTGGTAGTGATGCATTTTGCAACCAAGACTGTAAAAATATAAAATACTTGTCTTATAAAGGAAAAATGAATAAAAACATTTCAAAATAATCTACATCTTTAAAAATTTTATTTTGAAACTAAGATTTTATTATAAGTACATTTTGTTTATCGAGCACATTTTGTCAATATAAGTATGGTTCGTTATTTATTCATGTATTACAATATTGACGAGATGTGCTTATATTTTTAAGTATTTAAATTATTGGAATGTCAACTAATACATTACTTCAAATAAACCCTAAAATACGTTTTACATATAACCCTAAAGTATAAAAAATAAAATAATGAATATTGAACTAAAAAACAACTCACTTTTGTTTCTATCAATAAATATAGTTTTGCATTTAATTTAGTTTTTATAAGAATTTTCATTTTACACATAATACATAAAATTACTTTAGATATATTTCATCTCTATGAATATAAAGTCAAAGTTTATATTTCTATTTTTAGTTTGTTTTCTTAAATATTTAATAACCATAGTATTCCATCAAATTTTTGTATCTGTTAAAGCATTTACCTTCAATTTTCCTGTGCTAATTTTTATAAAATTCCAAGATGTCACAGTTTTCGAAGATGATAGCTCAGGAGCTAAATCTTTTCTCAAAAGTTAAACAAACGGATTCGAGAAATCTTATGGTATTTAAGATGCTTTTCTATGAGAATGTGAAAAAAATTTCATTTCTCTAAATGTTTTAATGTTTTATTTTTGATTAAACATGGAAACATCAGTCAATAAAAATGACTAAAAACTTATATATTTAAATTTGAAAATTCAAAATTATTTTAAAAACTTTTTTTTATTTGTAGAAAATAGCTAATTTACCACATAATGTTTTTTTTTTTTGTTATACCTTATTTATTTTTACATACAATAAACATTAAGTGAGTTTGGTGACCATTAATTTTACAGTTAACACTCAAATTTGGCTTAAGAAGTCTAAACAATCAAGTAAAATTTATTTTAAGACTTACGTCTCCAATTCCACAATAAGTTTTCAAAAAATGGTCTAAAATTCTTAAATTGAATATAATTATTCATAATGAGACTGACCATAATAATTGTTTAAAATATAATTTAAGAATACTAAATAATATTTGAGTTATGGACAGATGTCCACTCCGCACATCCATTATTCTACTAAAGTTAAACATGGTTAATATATATATATATATATATATATATATATATATATATATATATATATATATATATATATATATATAATTTCTCCTAGTAAAGTTAAAAGGATTTGTGTTGTATAAATACCTAAATATTATTATGACTTTTATGCTCCTCTAAAAAGAAGATGACATTCTATTACATGCAAAAATGAGTTTGATAGAACCATCAATCTTTTATTTTTTTTTTATTTTAGAGAAAATATTTTTTAACATCTGGAATATATTATCATTTCACTCAGTTTATCACCATTTCTTCTTTGAGGCATTTCATCATTCCTTTTTAAAAATGAATTCTAGAATTGATCCTATCTAAGACTTAAGTCAAAAAAATCTAACGTTATTGAATATTTCATTTGGTTGGGACGCATTTATATCTCCAAACATGATGTAAAAGTAAAGCATTATCAGTATTCTTACATCTTTAAAAAATATATGAATACTTATGATAAGCTGTGAGTCAAGAAGATAAATCACATTTCGTCATCCTAACTTACGATTCAAGAAATCTGAAAAAAAAAATACTATTTGAGAGATTTTATACAGAAAATGTCTGTGAATTTACATGATTTATTTTTGCATTTTGAATAACAATAATAATAATTATTATATTAACATTATAATAGACAATTTAAAATGAATTTTTAAATAGAAATAGATTAAAGAAAACTCAGATGAATTGATTGGTTAGATCATTTGTTCTCGTTATTTGGAGGTAGTGAATTCGAATCGCAGCCCAACCGAGGATGCTTCATACATGTTGATGGGGCATGCCAAATATGTCATGGTCGCAATGTCATTCATGAGAAATGATATCTCTTTAGGTGGTAGTCAAAGTCAAGGGTTTTTCTGCTTGGTTCTGCTTCTAAATTAGGAAAATCCACTCTTTTTTAGGTTAACGATGAGACATCACCGAGAGCCCCACTATGTTATTTGCCATCACTTATGCTTCTCGTAGTAGAAATCTTATAGTACTTCTTATAGAAATCTTATAGGAGTCCTCAATAGAAGAAATCTTATATTAGGCAGTGATTAGAAATAAAAAAGTTAACAAAAGAATGTGATGATAGAAATGTACTCTATTGGCACAAAATGTAAGCTCTGGAAATGCACTGAAGACAAATATAGTTTTCAATATTTTGTTGTGTATTCATGGAAATAGAAGTTCACGTTTTGATTAATTTAGAGTATAGAAACAAAACTTGTATTTAATAGCACCATTAATTGAAATTACTACCGCCCAACCTGTCTAGTGGTTAGCGTACCTGACTACAGATAGGTGGGACCTGGGTTCGAATCCTGGCTCGGGCATAGATGTACTTTCTCTCTCTCTTTCTTTCTTGTCTTTGTCCTTTCTTTGTGTGTGTGTGAATGGTTGCCTACCCTATAAACTGGTACCTATGGCATGTGTGTACTGAGGAACTCGGACTCCACACCAAATATGGTTCAGTTGGAAAAGTGGAGCAGTGCACCCCATATTGCCAACCTGGCTGGCACACGACACAACAACAACGATTGAAATTACTATCCCCAATAAGGTCATTATGTAAATTGCTGTAAAATATTTCATTTGTGATATTTATGTTTGATAGACTACTAATGTCACAAAAATCAGATGACATTTAAACTCAACATATTTGGTTGGAAATAAGAGAAAAGAGAGATATTTGGTTTAATAGGAAGAACATCTCATTGTTAATGAATTCCTGAAATGTAGGAATTTTGCTTACTGAGCTATTTAACTCATAAAATTTGTGTGGCATGCGAAAATAAAGCACCATATGTAAAAAATGCGTTTTGCTGATAAATGACAAATGAACAACGAAAACAAGAATTCATTAAATGTAATGTACCAATGTATAAAGCAATATCAAATCATATTATTACACAAAATTTCAGAGAAAAATTGTAACACATGGGCACATATTAGATTATAAACTTCCAATCAATTAAAGAAGCTACTTAATAATAAAGTTTTTATTTGATATCTGATTTCTTTTCTTATGCATATGTGCTCTTGTTTTTACACTGTCATTAATGTAAAATAAATATTTTTTGATCAGTCATTATTTGGTTTAAACATTGTAAACAATACTTTGACAGCACTTTAAATGTTTAATATTTTATGTAGACATTTATTTTTATACACCTTAATTGATGTTCAGTGAATATTTAAAAATTTACATGTTGTTAAAGTTTCTTTCTATGACTGGGGTATAAGTCAAATGACATCAAAAAGTATAGTAATAATGTTAGCATTGCCATACATTTCCGAATTGATGCTTATGTGTTTTGCAATATTATCTTTAAGCACTGTATTATCTTTAAGCATTTATTTGGGTAATCTCTCAATTACTCTTGTTGTATAGATGTGGCAGCAATCATACCGGGATTCATCAACTCGCTAATTGATATCATGCTCCAGTCAACACTTTTGTACGGTGCTATTGTTTCGAAGTTAAAAAACTATATTTGCACAAGCCAATTAATTTCAAGTATTATTTTGCTTATATTTTCTTGTAACCAATATACTAATTAAATTTTATTTGCACTTGTATTATGTGTACTTATTAAATTCCATTTATAGCACAAATTTCGTAGATTGCAAATTTTGTAATGGAAATCATAAAATTACTTAATTGATCAATCCTTATTACCATAAGAAGCCATTTGTATATACCATTTGAAATTTTGTGTAGTAACCTGGTAAAATCAGAGAAAAATGTCAAATTTATTCAATTTTCACGATAATAAATTTAAAAATATAAATACACTTACACAATATAAATTTAGTAGAATTTTATCGCATTTATAAAATCGTGAACCAGAAATATTGATGCATACATAAATTGTGTTGAAACTTTACAACTTGTTATGTGATATTCATAAAATGAATTAATTCTCTATATAATAATATATATCCAAAATTAAAATATTTATAATAGATTTTTGTTTTAAAACTGTTCAAATATTTTTATAAGTCCCTTTCTTACATTACAATAAAAAAAATCAATTAAAAAAATTTTATGTTATCCACAATAATGATAAAATTTGAAAACCTCTTCAATTTATAAATACTTTGAAAGGATAATCATTTTAATATAAATGTTATCCTAGATCTTCAGAATTCACATTGATAAGAAAAAGAGGAGCAATAACTTTTAATACCAAGAATTTTTCATTAACATAGTATAAAAAAGAAAATGGGATGAAATTTAATTTCCTCGTTAGTAAAGCAAATTGATATTAAATCAGTCACATAATTCTTGGAAAATCTAATGACTACTTATGTAAACATATTTTACTCCATTAAGCAAATGAAGCCACTGTTTACATTGTGAGAAATACTTCATTAAAGTACACATTCAAAATTGAGGAAAATTGTACTACTTTATATTAATAAATGAAGTCAAAAATGGTGCTTCATTTAAAGAAATCAAAATTGATTTCTAAAACAAAAGTAATAAACTTTTTGAATTTATTTATACTTTTGTGTATATAATGGATCTTTTTAAATAGTATTTTTGAGAAAAATGAACTTTTATTTATACATACATTATTAATATTATATTAAAGAGCTTTAACTTAAAATAATGAAATCAAGCAGTCATGTGTCTTCTGGAATTGAAAACAGTTCTTCTGAATAACACTTGTTTATTTAGAAAACAATTTGAATTTTATTGATTAAACGAAATGAAATGTTCATGTAAAAAACTTGACGTTTTGTACTTTCCAATTATTCTACATTAATTAGTGTCTTCTTCAATTTAAAATTAATCAAAGAAAATGTTAAGATTTTAATTACTTTAGACTCATTTATTTCCATTGTGTTTAGTTAAATGTTGATATTTTTAATTTTAGATAGACTAGCATTCGAGAATATTAATTAAACATGAAATTTATGAAAAAGACTTGGTTATTCTTTAGAATTTTAGTTCGACTGAAGCGTGTGTATTAAATAATAATAAATTTTTTATGACTTGTTTTGATTTCGGTAGTAATTTATCGATGTGCTGTAAATAACAATGCGTGATTTAATTATAGGAATGCTGTTTATGAAAATTTAGAAATACGAATAACACATCTCTCCTTTTCTTTCTCCTTTCTTTAAACACACACACATACACACACAGATAAAAAGATAGATAGATAGATAGATTTTTGTATATTTTTGATAATAATTACGTTATAGACTTAATAAATTGCTATACTTTAATATAGTAACTAAAATTTGTTTCCAACTTTGTCTTGAAAAATATTATTTCTCATAATTAGTTATTTATATTTGCTTTACGTTACTAAATTATTTGCTTGATTTAGAAGAAGCAGAACAGTAAAATAATAAACTATGTACTGCGGACTCATTTTATTTGCTTTTGTTTTATATCAAATAACTGGGATTAATAGTAACAATTCAAATATTTTACTCGTCTTGTTTACTTTTTATTAGAGTAGTTTAAACGTCTACAATTTTGTCAATTGTTAATTTCCTGCAATGTGCCATCAAATTTAAGAAAAAAGCAAATTTTTCTAATCTCTTTCAAAACGTAACATTTTAAAACTGAATCTAGTAGTTCTGCAAGATGAATAGAATATTTTATGCTCTTTAAAAGAAATTTCTAGTCTTTAAAAATGTAAATATCTCGTCAGATATGAAAACAGAAGCACATACAATGAGATGACACAAAATTTCATTGAATGAATTTAAAGGAAATGTTGAATTCTTATAGGTAATTCAAAGATCTGTTGATTCAGATGAATTTCACAACAAAATAAAAATTTGGAAGAATATAATAAAATATTCTTTTGAAGAAAACCATTTAGAGAAGATTATCAAAACGTTGCAGAGTAATTATATGATAACTGAACTATGCGAATAAATATTTCTTAAAAATGTATAAGAGATACAATAACTGATTCAGATTTTCAGATGTAGTTAACAATCTAAAATTAAAATTCTTATTCGAGAAAAACTAATGTAATAAACATACATTTCAGCACATTGATCTTTATTTCCTACTTAATGCAAACATATTTGACAGCATATTAATTTTAAAATCTTAAAAATTTATAAAAAGTTTTATTCAATAAAAGTTTGAAAGAAAAAATTAACTTTTTAAATTGGACTTTGACTGTAAAGCTGATATGACTAAGCTTCTAGCAATGCTTATTATAAGTTATGAATTTATAAACTTTTAATGGCAGAAAAATATTTAAGTAATTCAAGATGTGCAGATTTAGTTAGTGTATTTCTAGGAAAACTATAAAATAACACGAGGAGCTAACAAAATTCTGAAGAATATAATAAAACATTCTTATCAAGTAGATAATTAGAGAATGATAACAATAAGCAGAACATTAATAATATAATTATTAAATTATACGAATACATTTTTACTCAAGAATGAAAAGAGACTGATTTGGAATTTCAAATATGGTTAACAATTTTAAATTTAACTTCATATTTAAATTTAAGGACTTTCATTTCCTAATTAATACGGATATATGTCTCATGGTTATAACTTGAGGAACTTAAATATTAGTTTTTTTATTTAATAAGAAAGCAAAAATATCAACTGTTCAATTTAGAACTCTGACTGTAAAGTTAAGACGAATAAGATTCCTAGAATTATTAATATAAATATTTATTTATATTAGCTATGGATCATTTTTACATACCTTAAGTATTATTTGATTGGTAGAAAATGACATACTAAATTAACAAACATTTATCTTTACTGTAAAATATTTTACTAAGCATTTATATGAATATTTTAATAATCTCAAGCAGTAAACTTTCTAACTGCATTAGTTAACAATTTTATATATTCATTTTTTTAATATTTTAATATGGCATATGATGCATTGTTTTACATTAATAAATTTCTGAAATTATAAACAAGGTTGGTTAATTTGAAAATCCAAATACTTAAAAATAATTAAATTATTATTTTAAGAAATAAATTTTTTCTCAAATTGCTACACTAAGGTAAGAAATAAGCTACTGAAAATTATCAAAATAAAATATTTAAATATGTGTAATGTAAAGTATAAAACAAATATGATATATTTTGACGTGATTCAGCATTTTTTGTTAACATAAATGTATTTAAATAGATTAAAAAATAATCAAATCTTCCTTGTCAAGTGAAGAAAAAAAGGCATCACGGAAGAAAACAAGCAGATCTATGCTGTCTTTTTCTTCTCAATAGACTAATTTTTTAGAAACATTTGTAAAAAAAAAGAGGAAACTATACAGGTGTACGTGAAGCAAAATTTGAAATCATTTGCTTTATTCATTTATTTTTCACATGCTTTTCCTGCTTTTGACAGTTATGACGATGTTAACTACTTACCAAAAGAACAGGTTGTTTTGATTTTAGATGTTGTGATGTAATTTAGTTGAGTAAACACATAGAAAATTAAGTCAGACTTCCTTACCATTTTAAAAACAACGTATTTCTCCCTGGAAATGCATTTCATTACAGAATGACATTCTACTCAGTTTCTGCAAAATACTCAACAATTTTTTTTTTTTAATCAAATATTTTTGAAAAAATTTCGATTCCAAAGCAGATATCATTCATTTTAATCTAAACAAATGTTGAAGGTTTTGGAAAGAAATATATTTTGAGACCACAATAAATAATTTCCCTTATGGTTTTACACTTAAAAAATATATGAATAAATTACAGATAATTAAGAAAACTATTCAACTGCAATATATTAGCAGAAAAAATAATAAATAATAGATTTTCCTCTTTTTGTATTACAATTATCGAAATTTGAGGGAAATATTGGGATTATTTGACACATTTTTCACTTCAAATTTGATATTCAAGAAGTTTCTATCCGAAAGACAATTTTTTTCATATATTTCAAATCATCCTGACTCCTAAAAATATGCTCTAAAATTATTCAATTAAGGGGATTTAAAAATTCTAGTGTTAAAAATGTCTTACTGAGTCCCTTGATTCAATAGAATAACATTCTGATTTCTGGAGATAACTTACAATAGAAATCAGGATACGTTTAAATTAGACTTTCAGACTTAGAGAAAAGAAATATTAGCTTAAAAAGCAAAACTTTTAACCTACTCAGAATTCCTTCCTTATTTATATTCAATATTTTACTAAGAAAATTTTTATTTTGTAATATTTATTGCACAATAAACATTTCCCTAATGAAATATTCATTATCTTCATTAATGTTCATAATTAAGCATTCGTTTCCAAAAATATATAAACCCATTCTTTTTAGTTAAATCATTGGTAATTTTCAATTTTAGATTAAATTTGTAGTTCAACCAACAATTTGAACAATATTAAAATAAAAAATAAGCAGCAAGATCAATTGTTATATAAATTATTAAAACGGCTGTTGTAAATGAAGAATATTTTCTTACTTTTACGATACATATTTAAACAATTGACGAATTTTAAATTTTACAATTTCTGTTGATATACACAAAGCATTCAGTGAATTATGTTTATGAAAATTCAGATTCAGTATATATCTAATAAATATATAATAAGAAATACATTTATTATGTACCAACTCAAAAGACATTTTTTCCTCTATTGGATAACTGAGATTGAAAACTTAATGACTCTTACAAAAAATTTATAGAAGAAATGAATTTGTTGATAGCTCAAGATCTAATTTAGACATATAGTGTTCTTAATAACCTATATTACTTTTTAATTTAATAGAAGTTGTTTTGTTAGAATCAACTCAAAAAATTCCTTTTCAATACTATCTTCAGTAACTTATCAGTATATTTAAAAACAAAATGAAGTAAAGTCATCACTATGAAGATAATATAAATCCTTTTACAACAGTTATATTTAGTAATTTAAATAACAATGGTTGCATTGTTGTTTATTTTAAGTTCTATAATGTTCACCTTGTTAGTTGAACTGTAGGTTCAATTTAAAATAAAAAATATTTAGAAATAAGTGAGTCTTAATCATAATAAGATAAAATTAACTATCACTATTTTTGCTAAATATTTTATAAACTTTTAATAATTATACTCAAAAGTAAAATTACTTTCAAGTATGAGATTTACTGTAATATGTTAATATTAATTTGATAAACTTATTTACAGTGTCAACACAAGACGTTTTCAATGCAATAGATCATGACTAAACATTAACATAATACAGTATAATATAATAATTGTAATATATTGTGTAATTTTTATTGTAATTGCATCAGCATGCTTCACAGTATTTTGACGTGAGCTGGGCTTTACCAGTTTATAGACGCAGTCGGATGGGAATCTTCATAATTTATAAGCAGGGTCCATGTAGAATACTGCAGAATAATTGGTCAGCTACTCCAGAGGTATCATTTCACATGGAGAACATTGTGACCACAACATATCCAAACTCAAACTATCAGAACATGAGAAAGAAAGCCCTAGCCAACCAGGCCAGTGCGGCCTCATATCATTTTTGTTGTCATTTGATCCACGGATGGCTTTAAAAAAATGAATTGTATATAAAACCATGAACCCTATGAACATTGAAAACAAATGTTATCTATACTTACATAATTAAAAATATATATGCATCATGAAATTTTATAAATGGCAAAACAACAAAACTGAAATACGTTAATGAGTAAGGAAGCCAATTCAGATGAAACTAATTTAAATACATTGATTAACTCAAATTCAAGGACAACTTAATTTAAGGTCAATATTTAAAAGTATTTTTTTAAATTTTATTCATAAAATTAAGTGTATTAAATTCCAACATACTTAATTAAACAAACTTCAATAAAATTAGTAAAAATGAATATTTCTTTGAAAGATTGTACAGAAAATTTCTCTACTCGTAATTAAAGGAAATCTTATTAAATCAAAGAACAGTTAAATTAGTTTAAATAAAAGTAGATATAATTTATTTTAAAAAATATTAACATTTAATTAAATTGGTAATAATTAAGAATAGCATGCGAAACATTTATTGAACCAGCTATTCTCCTATAATATTTTAAAGAATGCATCCTATAATAATTTTTTTTATATTTTTCTGTATTTTATTACAGAATTATTCTTAACACTATACAATCTTCTCAATTTATAGTGAAATTTCAAGTTTCTAGCTTCAACTACCATATAAATTTAATTTTCACAAAACTCCTGAAGTTATTAAGAAAAGCGATATATATATATATATATATATATATATGTCTGTTTTATTTGGATTCCCACATTTCAAATAAAGTGCATTATTAACTTTGGAGGAAATTTTCTTACAAATAAATATCCCAATTTATCTTACAACTATATAGTTAGAGCTTAAGGTTTTTATTCATGTGCTTCTTCTTCATTTCAACTAGTGATACCTTTAATGCTTTGTTATGCAATTTATACAAAACATCTCTGACGTAAGAAAAATTTCAATCGAGTAGAAAACTAATTAACCTGGAATAGTGTTATTTATGCACAATATATTCAATTACTTTTCAAACTGGCAAAAAATACATATTTTTTTATTCATTAATTTTAAATTTTTAAAAAATTCATTAATAGCTATGGTGACTAAGTGTTACGACCCCTTTGTTTTGAATTAAATTACTTATTTAAGTTATTTTATATTTAAAATTTATTTTATGCTTGAAAAATATTATTTAACAGTTTAACTAGATCTTGTTCATCAATATTTATTTAACTGCTGCAGGAGAAATGATATTTCTGTTCAGCACAGTATATCCTAATCATTCAATGCTAATGAAATTCAGCATTGTTTCTAAGACATAATTTATAGTAACGTCATTATTCATTAAATTCATAGTATAAATATTTGAAAATTTCCTCTACTTTTCTGAAAAATGTAATATACGACCATAAAAATTAAATTCAGTAAATTACATTTATAAATAATCTTTTGATGAAAATATTATTCATTTTTCAAATTATAGTTTCTAAGAATATCACATATTATTTATAAAAATAAATAATTTCTTAAGACCATTATATGTTATAAAAATTTTACTTAAAAAAATTGAATGAAAGTTTTGATTTTTAATTAGAGAAATAAAAAATCAAGCATTTTATGGAAGTTTAAAATTAAATATATCATTTATAAAAACCTAAATATGAATTTTCAAATACTCATACAAGAGTCCTCATTATAAAATTCATGTTTCTAAATATTTATAACAAGCAACAACCCATTTTTAACTAGAAAATATTTCATATATAAATATTTAATACATTCGTTTTATCAAATTAAATAAATCCTTGCTATCAGTAATATATATGCCAAGCTTAATAATTAATTAAAATAAATTACCATGAAACTCTTGTAAATGCCAAAAAATAATTAATACTTAACAGAGAAGATTTTTTAAAAATAAGTATGTTTGAAACTAAAGTAGGGAATATTTTTGGATTTTTTTAATTATAATTAGAAGTTATTTGTCACTTGTTATTTGTGCTAATGAGTAAAACCTGCTTAAAATAATTAGGGCTTTTAGTTGTAATTAAAACATTTTCATGTAAAATAGTAAAATCATTATATTTTATTTAAAATGGAACTAAACTTTTACAGCTAATTCATAAAATGGATGTTTAGGCTATGTATCTATTGCAATTATAGGAGAACTCTGAAATAAGAAATATTATTTATGTCTTTACGATACGACAATTTACTTTATTAGCAAAATCACAATAGCATATAATAAGGTATATGTGAATAAAAAAAATTTAAGCATATATTATGAATAGTAAAGAGAAGAGTAAAAGCTTTTTTTAAATGTCGAGAATTATTGGTACTTACTTATTATCGCCTACTTTTTTATTGCCATTAAAATACGTCGATGGATTTTGCAAATTTTAATATTTTTCTTTCAAAATGTGAAGGAAAAACAAAACAGTTTATTTATATTTTCATTGTAGTAAATATATAAAAACTTTTTTAAATTTATATGAGGTTAAATTGAATTATTAAGCGATATAATTTTTTTCGCCAATATGGTCGGCGGGATAATATGGAAACACCATATTATTAAAACTAGTTTATATTGACCAACAAATTCTTGATTAATAATGATGATTGCTCATCAATAATTTTTAAACCTGTAGTTCCGGATCATAAATTTTTAGATTCATAAGAAATGACGATGATATAATTCCATTAATATTCTGCATTGATTGAAAATTCAAACAATACAAAATATTATAAGTTGGATTGTGTAAATTAAATATATTTTTACAATGAACAGAAGAATTGTAACATTTAGCCTATTGATAAATATTAAAAGATTTTAGTGTAATAATATCTGTAAGTTATAAAATAATTCTCCAAGAAAATATAATTTGCTTGGAAAACAACACAATTTTCACATTGAAACAATCACTGCTTATATAAAATTAAATGTATTGTCAAATATATAATTTAAAAAAAATATATAAGATGTTAATTTTGCAATGACTCTGAAGCCATAAAGATAAATCAATTTATACAAATTATAAATGAAATTGCAATTTTATAATTGAATCATCAAAGTGATAACATCTTCTTTCTTCAAATAATCCAGTATTTGCATAAGGCAAACCAAATAATATTTTTCCTAACTAAAAGTAAACATAGTACGATTTCTTGAGAATTCCTGTATTAACCCTTTAAGCGTGCTTGACGAACTCACCTCGTCATCGGAGTGTTTATTTGTCATTATTTTGCACTACTTAATTTAACCTTTTAAGCGTCAACGCTACACGCTTAAAGGGTTAAATATACACTAAAATATATATATCTTTCCTTAAATAGAAAGAATTCTTCTTCCCTAATTCAGGTAAACAGTTTCATAGGCAAAAAAAAAAAAAAAAAAAAAAACTCTACTTTTAGATGTCAATAATAAACTTTACCTTTTGCAAAAAGATTTTCTTTGCGAATATGAAAATACTTCTTAAATATTATCCAGAGTTTTAGAATAAAATAAAACCATGAGGATTAGTGTTTAGCTGAGAAAGTAGTTTCAGTAGTTCTCTGGATGAATCCTCAAAATTATATTACATTCCAAATATGATTACAAAAATCGTATTGCGTACCTGTATTAAATGTAACATATAAGGCAAAAGAGCAAACATCTATCAAAAATGAAGACTCTTGTTTATCTGAACAATACTTTCTTGTTTATTAACAGGAAATTCTTTATCTAAGTATCAGAAAATTTTTCTCGTTCAAGAAAAAGATAAAATTTCAAATCATTCTCATTTTCATTGGAATTTGGTTACGTGTATTGACTTTTTCAGTCGTAATTTATTGATTTTTTAAAATAAATAGTTATAATACTAGCTGTAAAACAATAATTACAACAGGCTTTGTTTTTTAACTAAGCCTTACAAAAATTGGAAAAAAAACAATCAACGAAACAAATATCAAATTAATAAAGTAATATAAGATTTTGTCAAAATTTCTAAAATGTTCATTTTGAAACTGTTTTTTTAATTTAATGTTTTTATTAGTATAAAGTTACATTATTAATGTTACTTCTGATTGAAAATGTAATGTTGACAAGCTTAAACAAAGTTCATTCTTTTTTAGACTGAGTTTATTTATGAAGAATTTACTGTTATAAATATGGATTATTTTATATTATAAAAGCATATTTTATTTAAAATTTTTGTGATTTAAATTTGAGAAATATACAAATTGAAAGAAAAACAATGACTTATATTATTTAGCGACAACAAAAAGCCAAAGTTGCTGCACAAAAATGCAGTATTAATCAATGAAGAATCAACACCAAATTTAATATTTTTACATTATTTATGTGATTTTTCAAATACGAAAAGCAATTATCCAATGTTTCAGTGATTAGTTTT
This sequence comes from Latrodectus geometricus, assembly GCA_026290005.1. Classification (NCBI taxonomy): domain Eukaryota; kingdom Metazoa; phylum Arthropoda; class Arachnida; order Araneae; family Theridiidae; genus Latrodectus; species Latrodectus geometricus. The sequence continues at coordinate 22,044 of JAPDSC010078722.1, read as the reverse complement.
TTTGAAATGTAAGCACATATACAATCTGAATATATTTACATTTGCAATACATTTTCACAATTACTGTATCTTTTTGCACCAAAGTTGAAGAAGTATTCGTATTAAAAATATTATTTTGTTTTAAGGCCTTAAATTTATGAAAGAAGTAATACATTCTGTTCCTATCATTATTGAATTATTTTTAAAGTAAATGTCTATTAATATATGCACATAATTGTACTAAATCTCTATTAATGAAATTATCTAATTTGATTTTTGGGTAACAATATTTATTTCCATGAATATACATTATTTTTATGTGGTAATATATTTCTGTAAAACTTTTTTCTAAAATATATTGCTATGTTCTGCAAAATGCCGAAAATTCTTTAAATGATTTTTTTTCAAATAAAAATTGAAAATATGGAGCTGTTAATAAAAAGACATGTAAATATAATCTAATATTCCACCTATTTAATTAATTAATAAGTTAACGTTTTGAAACTGTAAATAAAAGATATGATTATCTTAAAATAAAGCTTATGTAATGTAAAAGAGCACAAAATAGTTCTGAAAAATATTTCATCACACATTTGAATGAATTCATTTCCTACATATGTTTGCTTAAATTCCTCAAATTTTATGTAGATAATATTTCCTTTTGTCACTTGGGATTTCAAGAAAACAAATACATATCTTCATAAAAAGATTAAATGTAATTTAATTATACTGTGCTATTCAAGCAATTTTCGCAATTAAATTATTCTATGAGATGTAATGGATTTGTTTTTATTGGCAAGTATGAAGAGAGACTATTGGTTATAAATTTTCTTATTTGTAGAATTGTTTTGACACTTAAATGAAATTAATTGTTAAATAGTAACAATTTCATATTTAGCATAATTTAATTATTGAATGTGTTCAAAATAAATCCTATCTATTTTATTTTAAGCAAATGCAGCAATTTTACTATCCGTATGTATCATAAATTTATTGATATTTGTATTGATATGTATTTGATAAGTTTTGACAGTTAAATACTTGTATCAAAATTAACGTAAATGCAATGCACAAATTTTATTAAAAATCTTTAGTCATGAGTTTTATTTTCTTATGTGGCGCTTACTGTTTACGAAATTTCACTAGGCGGATTATATTTCTGCCACTGATTGGCTAGTGGGATGACATGTCCTACTTTATAAGATATGTCAAAATAGGAGCAATAAATTCTTTAAAAAAATCATTATAAGCAGTGATTACATAATATAAATAATAAACTATTATTACATTTTTAAAAAAAATGATTTTAATTTTTCAGAAGGTTAAACATTTTTATAAATTATAAAAAATGGAATTATATGCATGTAATAAAAATTCTAAGTCAACAACCAATTCTGCCAAACTCAAGAGAGATTTTTGTAAAATTATCATATTCTATGCTAGAAATTATGTTTTTATTATATTTGGAACTAGAACACATGACACTTCGTTAACACGCAGCAATGATTACTTTATGAATGCTAACAATAGATTGTACAACAAGTATTCAAATTTTGTTTTCCATTCTAGTTTAAATGATTTTTAATGCATTTCTATAATTTACAAGATACTGAAAATTATATAGCTAATACATGAAATACACTTGGCATAAACTCATTCCTGAAACATGTATATTAGATTTTCAAATGAATAAAAATTGTTATTCCTGGAAAAATTCTAATAAAATATTGTATTTGAATTTCTAACTCATTGATTTCAACCCATTAATACCCATCTTCCGATTCTTTACAAATAATCCAAAAGTGCTTAAAAATTTAATTTTGATAGTTCGATCATATGCTATTCATCTCACAATTGGTTATTCAAATGTCTGTAACTTTGTGTTAAAAATAAATGAAATAGCTGAGTCTTTAAGACACTTCATTCAGTTGCATATTATGTCAAATGATTCAAGCCAATCCCTAATGAAGATGTTGTGCTATTGTTCATGATGGTGCTGAGCACAATGACAATGCAATGTTGCAAATGCAATGTGGGAATTTACCTGCCATCAATCGCAGTGGTGCAATGAGATGGGTGCGATCCACCCCGTCAGTCAATTGATTGATTCTGAATCTCGTGATTATATGTAAGCATCACTTATTTATTAGACTAGCCTAACATGTTTGACAAATACTCTGATAGTTCTTAATCCTTGTAGAACTATTGATGTTTTCTATGAGGAATATTTAAGCTTACGGAAAGAAATATGAAAAATAAATGACGAACTTCAAATTGGAAATCTTTCTCTCTTCTCCTTTCATATAACGTTTGCAGGGGCCACTACATTTAGGTCTTAATACAGAAAACACGATTTCATTCCAGATGATTTGTATGCTTTATTCTGAGGGTTGCAGTCTGGGGATTCAGTATGTGCATCACAATATAAAAAATCAAGATAAATTAATGAATTGATCTCTTTCTTTCTTTTTATAAAACTTCATTCATAACATCCAGAATTCTGGTGAATCTGTCATTTAATTTTTTATTCTTGCTTTAAATCAGCATGCAACACAATTACATATAATTATTTCATTTTCTTTCTGTGTTGATACTCTATATGACATGTAAAAGCTAGCTACACTTAACAGCAAGTATATCTTTCATTCAGTTGATTTTGACAAGTTTTTTAAAAATGCTTCATTTTTTTTATTTTTGAAAGTAAAATAATGTAAAAAATGCAACTTTTTATTTATTAAGTGCTTTTTTTTGTAAAACTTTAAATATTCTTGTAAGTTTAAGACATATAATACATAAAATAGACATATTTATTTAAGACATATTTTTTGTTATAAATAATTAAAATAAAAACTTAATAAAATATTACTTAAAATTAAACTTATAAAACTTATTTAAATATTTAAGTTAAATATTTCTTGAGACCCTTCATTTCCGAAGAAAATATATATAAATTGGACCTGCTCTTGTGCACAGTTGCAAATCTAAATGTGGTCATTCACTTTTTTATTCTTTTATTAAAACTTTTTCTGTATACATGAGTCAGAATATTAAGTAAGTTCCCTTCATGAAGCATTTTTTTATTTTAATAAGTTTGTAAAATTTATTATTTTATGGATAGTCATAAATTTGATTAATGCTAAATTAAAAAGACTAATATATAAATATTATGTATGTAAGACTTATAATATAAGAACAACGTGAAAAAGAAGATTATTATTTAAAATATGAAAATAAAATTTTAATGTGATAAAAATGTACACGTAACTCGTGAAGAATAACTGAAAAATTTGCTTTTCATTGTATTTGTTATTTGTAATATAAGAAAAGTTTAGAAAATATATTTTAACTCATCTTTTATTTTTAACTGTACCTTTGTGTAATTTCTAAGAATTCTCCTACGTGTTTATTTCAAATTCTCGTGGAATAAATGAAAGTAATTTTGTGTAACTTTCAGGGAGAGGAATTTATTTTATTGTGTACAATACTTTTACCATTACAAATAAAGCCGGTTCTATATATTCATATAAAACAAGATTACCCACAAGAATAAAATCATTTTAGTTCATCCCGGATTTTATAAAACAGTTGCATAATAATTTCTCTCAGTAGCAATTGTTAATTTTATGAAATGTGTTCCTGGAAAAGATTTTTTAATTAAAGCTCGACATTTTCTGTATAATTCATTATTATTTTGTATAATATAAGTTACTCTAAAATTATTTTTTATGTTAAGTTATTTTTGTCTCTGAATTATGCATTTATAAAACATTTTATGAGATATAAATCATTTTACTATATTTAATTTCACAGCAGAATGTAAATACAAAACTAAATTTGGAGTAACTATACAAAAGACATCTTATTTTTAATTAATAATGATTTCATACATTTGGAAATCATGTAAATAATTCTATTCATTTTGTTCATGAACACCCAGTGTGAAGGTGTGCTATTAGAGTTTTAAGTTGCAATATATAATGAAGACAGCGTTGTATGAAATATGTTAAATTTCAATTTTCTTTTAA
>JAPDSC010078722.1:0-17940 GCA_026290005.1 Latrodectus geometricus | reverse complement strand
ATATATATATATATATATATATATATATATATATATATATATATGAAACATAATTTAAGTTTAGTTTTAAAATATATTTAAGTTATCCATTTAAGCGAATTTACAATGAGCTTGATTTCAATTAGAATTCAAAGATGAATATAAATTTAAAAATATCATATTTGGTAAGCTTTTTATACTTTAAAATCAAAATATATTACCGTGATTATAATATTTATTTCAAATGTGTAAATATTTAATGATCTTTACTATTTATTTGCCTAAAAGAAGAGTTTTATGCAAAAGAAGAAAAGTAAAATAGAATTTATTTTGGGAACTGTGAGAATTCAGATATTTATTTTAGCATTTTATTAAGTAGTAGCTTTCAAGTAAGACAAACAAATACTAAGTGAAAGCGTATAAATATGAAGACTTTCATTAATAATAAATTGGATTTGCCGACAATTTTCGAAATGTTTATTCAGGTTTGCAAGCTCGTTACATTTATTAAATAGAAGAAAATGAAATACAGTGAGTAAGAAAATTAGCTTTTTGATGTTGATTGAATTATCGTTATTCTAAAATTGAAAATAATAAATAACCAGGGTTTGAACTTACAAAAAAATAATATCAGAAAGAATTTTAATAAAAGGAATATATTACACTTTTATAATTTGAGCCATTTATTATTTGTTCAAAATGATATATTAAAATAGTTTTGAATAATATATAAATATAATTTTATTCAATCTAATACATTGCTCTATAATATTAGTTTTAATTTGTAAAGTTTAAGTGAACAATTAAGAAACTTAGAATAATATTCAAAGATTCTTAATGTATATTTTGCTTATGAAAAATCCTTATGGGTCTTATTTACAAAAAAAAATTGGTTTATTTAAAAATAATTTCCGACATATTTTTAAATTATTTAATCCATTAGATGTTGCATTCGACACAATGACTACATTTTTCAAAAATCAACAAACGTGGTAAAAGTATTTATCATTTATAATCATTTTTTCAGCATCGTTCTGTGTATCTCTCCCATAAAATTGGGCAGTGTTATTTTTCACCTGCTTTACCTTTCTTATTTGAAACAATCATTGCATTGAATTTTTATGTTAGCGGGGTTGAATCTGTGTCTAATGTGACCAGTACTGCTGTAAAGTTTTTCCTATAAGTAGATATGTTTTCGTATTCTAAAATGGTTTTGTGCATTCATTTGTCATTTTACTTCTAAAAAATAATCCATTAAATCAATAGAATATCTAAAAGCAATAGAAAATCTATTCAGTTTAATAATGTAATACCGGAATTTTTGTGGAAACAGTAAAGGGAATGTCTGTAAAATATTCTGAATTTTAAAAAAAAACTAACTGATAATCGATGATTGTTTTTATTGCATATTAAACGTCAAAGAAATAAATACCATAGATATTCAATTGCCAAAAAAGAAATCATTCAAAGCAATATGCAGGTAAAAAAAATTCCTTAAAACTATGCATTATCTCTTACAGAGCCACATATGAAGACAATAACTTGGCAAATGTTATTTAAAATACTCAGTCCAATAGCCATTAAAGTCAAATTAAGCGAAATAAAAGAAACTCAGTATCCAATAAATAGTTTGAAACCCGGTAAATGCCATGGTGTTTCATGTTTAAAATACATTGACTGTAATTTTTATTTATTTATTTTTTTTTTTTACAAAATGTTATGATTTTGTTCGCAAATATCATTCTGCTTAGATTTGCCAGAAGTGTATATTGATTCAGAATATTTAATAAAAGCATGCAATTTTGCTTCTATAGTTTATGAATATTTTATATTTTTAAAAATGTTTTCTTAAGATTAGAATTACAGCTGCAGAGGTATTGAAAGTAATCATTACATTTAAGGATTTTTATAATTTATAACTCATTTTTCTAATAAAATTGTTTGAGGTTAAACAATCCCCCCTGTCGATTTCCAATGTCTGTGTTAGGAGGAATGCCATTTACCACATAAAATGTTTTCTTCTTTAGAAGAAAAATTTTATGAAATTGTCTTTCTTCTTTAGAATAATCACTTATTTTGACTTTTTTAACATTTAACTCTAAATAGTTTGCGTTATTATATATTTTAATTCACTTTTCTTAATAATTTTCTATATTAAAAATGTTTTTTTGTTAATTACTGTATAGTGTCAAATGCATGAGACTGATATTCAGCTTGTATGTATTAAATAATGTTACATGATTGTTATATGATAAGGTCTACAAAATATTCAAATTGATTGCATGGTCTATAAATTTTCTTATTTCTTCACTACAAAGCGTCTTTAATGGAATAAAAATTACTCATCAAAATAAATCCATGTGAAAAAATAACAAAAGGTTAAATTAGTTGAATTAAGATGTAAATATCATAATAAGAACCAGCATATATTCTATTATGTAGAAATTTCGGTTCAACATTTTTAGGGAAGAAAATTGATAATATGCCTTACATAAACATTTAATCCTTAACTGAACATGTCTGTCATCACATTAATTTTCAATTAAGATTATCATTTACGATATCCCTCATTATTTATTCACACATCAATGATAAATTTTTTATTCTAAGCTTTTGAATCAGTGGGTATGTGATAATTAGCCCTACAGAATACCCAGTTAATATTCAGTACTGAAATATACGGTATTTACTATACAGGTAAATAATGTGGTACTTGCAATAACTTTCACTCACGTTCATGTTGTTCCAAATACCACATTATTGTCCGCATAATTTTAGCTGCCCTAGGCATTGGATCATGAAAATATATTTTCATTGTATTAATTTGATTAGGCTGGATCGGTATCATATAAGATTTTTCAAATTACAATGAAGAATGCAACATCATGAATCTATTTTTGGCAATTAAGTTTTTACATTTTAATTTTTGACCTAAAGGAGATCATTCATATTTTGTTTAAATTGACAAGAACATATTATGTTATTCTTTAACTAGATTCATTTATACGACTTGTTTGTAAGTATAAAACCATTTTCTAGAAAAAAAGATACAACGGAACAAAAATCTTTGTTTCTAAAAGGATTCTGAATCCTTAATAATATCCATGCTTGTAGTAGGAGTCAAACTCATAATTTACTTATTTCAAACATTCTTACTTTTTGACTAATTAGAAATAATAATAATTTGTGTTATCATAGGAAAATTATATGTATGGTAACTTCTTCAAAATCAACTTTTGATAGAAGTTGTCGAGGATTATGTAAAATGATCACATGTATACTGTCCATTCTATTCAAATAATTATTAAACCAATTCAGTTATTTACACCTACTTATTTGGCTACTATTTCTATTATCAGATTTAATTTAAACTTTAATTTTTGTATCTTTTATCTATAAAAAGATGCAATTATAAAATGTCTATCAGTATCCGAATTCAAAGTGGGATTAGAATTCACGAACTGATGAATGTGAAGATGAGATTAAATCACTAGACTACCAACTCGACAGTAATAATTAGAATTGAATTTACTAAAATTATCTTCATATTATTTTTTATGAAACTACTATAATATGCTAGTTTTAAAAAATTAGCATTCTCCAATGGAACTATAATTAAAAATAGTGAGATATCAAAAGACCCTCTTAATGACTATTTTAATAATAATAAAATAAATTTTAATAATAATTTTAAATAAAAATATTAAAAAAAATCCGAGAATATTCTTTTTCAAAGAAATTCATTCAAGATTTTGAACATAGTTTCACAATATAGTACGGTTAATTTATTCGGAACATTTTAAAAAACCATAAAAATCAGAACAAATAAAAATAAAATTACTTAATGATTGGTTTAATACATTTTCCTTATTCACAATCTGAAAACATTATTTAAATATTTTTTTCAGATTGACTAATTTTTCCTATATACAAATAAATACAATATTTCACTTTATATTTTTTTAAAAACATGATAATTTTATCTTTATTTATATTGAAGAAATCTAAATTTCAGTAAATAACATTTATGTAAATTGTTGATTTATTCTTTTGTTTATCATCTGTAAACTTTATTTGTATTTTTTTGTCAAGGTACTTTATTTTATATTTAATTCGCATGTAGTCATTAATATTTTTAAATCACAAAGGTATGGCACATTTTATTTTTCTTAATATTGTTTTTGTCATCTCATTTTGGTGCTAAGTAATCTTATTTTTTCCTTTTTATTATGCTTTATTTTCATCTTTTTCATGAATTAGTGAATTAAAAAAAAAGTAGCTCATTCATCAATTCTTGTAAATATTTAAACAAAAGCACTTTGAGAAAGTGACGTTAAGTATAATCAGAATGTGTTTCTCCCTCTTTGGCAATAGATGTTTCAGTCAACTGACATTTAACTTTTACAGAGCTTCGTGTAATGTCTTTTTCAGTCAGCAGTTTCTTTCTCATCTTTTTTATACATTGAAGTGGCATATTGTTTTTTCCCCTTTATTTCTGCAAAACAAGAAAAATTGCAAATATTTTGCTTTTTTTTCTAGAACAACTATAAAAGTTTCAGTAATTATAAAGATAAAACAAAATATAGTGCAATCTTATAGTAATAATTTTATAACAATTTAAATGATTTAAGTCATTATTACATAATATTCTCTTGGAGTAAATATAAGGCTGTAAAATATGTTTTTTTTTCGTATTGACATTCATACTATTATACTATCTTTAGAATAAAATGTGACGTTAGAGTTAACACTAAGCTAAGACAAACATAAAATGATCATATTCTTTGTAAACGAAATTAAATAAATAATGAAGAGTCGGTAATAAGATACTAATTATATAAATCACTATAATTTCTTGTTTCTTAAAAGTCTCTATGTTACTTCAAAACTCAAAAACGAACATTAGTACTAATATAAATAATAAGATTTTGAAAAGTAATCAGAAAATGTGTAATTTGTGTCATTCTTGGCATATTTTTAATCACAACAAATTAAGCTAGCACATTATTTTATCGTTGATATATTTTCAGAAAAAAAATAACATAGAATTATTTGCTGAAATAGTAATATTGTATTAAAACATTCTCTCAACAATATCCTTTATCAAATACTGTATAACATATTATAGATTTATAGATATTTTTAATATTTTATAGATAATTAGATATATTAGAAATCAGATCTCTAGAAATATCAATAATCATTGTTTCTGCAAATGAAAATATACAAAAAATATAAGCACGTTTGAAACATATTACAAAACAAAACAAAGAGTTAAATATATAAACTATTTTAAAGAGATTACGCAGTTTATTGAAAGCAAATGGTAAGTCAATTTGAAGATAAAATTTTTATATAATTGAATTCATAACATAACTTTAATGATTATCCATTTTTTCATTTATATGCGTTACAACAAGTGTTTTTAAAATTATAGATATCATTTTTATATATGATAAAAATTTACAGGTTATAAAAAGGTCATATCTACAGAAACAGAGACTTACATTTAAATTGATTTTTAAAAATTAATAGAGTTGCTACTAAAAAAAAGATTGAATAGACATCATCAATCATCATTAAACTTTATTCATCACCAACGAATATGAAGAAAAATAATATCTCATGAATTTTCATATTTAAATATTTTCTTGAATCTTCTATTGTAGTTTTAATTTCTATTATACAATTTATTTAATGTGCGAGAGGAAAAAAAAATTAAGTGGTCTGAATATATTTATGTTTCTTAGTTGATACCAAACACAAATATATAATATAATAAATCAAATCAATTGAACTGGTTTACTTTCAATAAAATGTATTAAAATCAGATTGTTTTTAAAAGGTTAACTGTAATTGTTTTTAGATATTTTGTTGAAAATTTTCTATTTTCCCATATATTTTTATGCATTTCCCTTGTTTTCACACAATTATTTTTGAATACAATATTCATTAAACTAAAAACTCTTTTTGGAACTAAGCATTTCTCAGGAACTGGTGGTAAAGTGGTTGACTCATTTTCATGTTCCTAAATTCATAAAACAATAAAGATATAAATGAATTTTTGGCATTTATTTATCGAATAAAAATTCTTTTTGTGCAAATTTTTTCCATTACACATATACAAATATTTCATAGCTCATTAAACTTTTGTATAATCTTGAATAGAAAATTTAATAATTTCGATGTCTCTATTTTTGGCCTTATTAATATTTATAACGACAAATTAGGTTTTTTCAAATTAGACAATACTTTGCCTTCCAAAACAAAATATTCGTAAGCAATGAATCATCATTTATTATGATGAAATATTCATCAGTAGCCTGAAAAAGCTAGAAAAAATCAATTTATCCATAAATTAATATCAGAGATAAATGTTTTAAAAGTAATAGTTTTTATTCATTTGTATTTTGAACCTCTCACACAATAATTTCATGAGTTTGCAGTCTGTTATAAATTGCCTTTCAAGACATCCATTGCAAAAAATATTTGTTTCAGACTGATAAGATAAAATCAATATACTGTGAAAATATTTCTAAATATAAATATGGTAAAGCAAAATTTGATTAACATAAAAGAGTTTGACTTTGGCTACAAATTTTATCACCTTAGTTGACTGTAAATATTTGAGAAAGTTTAAATAAAACATTTTGGTATACACATGTATAATATAATATCTAAAATACAATACACAAATTAGAAAAATAAATCTAGACAATTAGACGTTTTTAAATGTAAATGTACTTTTTTAGATTATTAAATATTTTAACACTTTGTTTCTCTTAAAATATATTAAGATGTATTTTTCTCTGAAATAAATTTTTGAAAAACAAACTCGTTAAAAAGTTATTTTGTCCATAAATCACTGCAATATTTGTTGTGGTTGAACTCGGTATATATATATATATATATATATAAACACCGCGCGAACCCATGTTCTTAGAGAATAGTGGAGAATTGTTGAGAATGAATAAAAAAGACAAAGTTAAATAATAATACAATTTTATTGTACTATTAAAATTGAAATATTTACAATGAACATTCTTGATTAATTATCTTATTAATAAACAAATTTAATCAAAATATATTTATGAAATATTGTGGCCGGGGTCCCGAGGAAAAGATTAAAAAGTCTCACCCTCTATATAGTACACTCTTGCATCACCCTTGGTAGGTTACTTCAGTCGCTCAGCTGTTTTTGGACTTGCCATTCATCAACTCATTGATCCGGTATTCCCAGTGAAACGGTCTGCTCCTTCACTCTCATTTGTAGGTCTGATTCATCTCTGTCCTTTTCTCTCTATCATCGGTAGACTATTGTATTTCTTTATCTCATCAGAGGTTGCTTAATTTCTCCCATATCTCATCGGAGGCTTATTCTCTATCTCAGTATATCTCTCCCGCTTCAACTACTTTATTTTATAATTGTGTGTGCCTTCGTTTCTTCTCCCACTTCTTCTGTTGGTTATTTTTTTATCATAAAATGTATGCGTAACTTCTAGTCTTCCAGGGAATGGTCAGAAATCTCCCCTCCAAACTTTTGATTGGCCACACACAAATACAAAAGAGAACATTTTAATATTACATGGAACACCCATGCATCCCAAGGGGAAAAGGACCCTGGGATGTAAAACTGCAATAAACTTTAACTGCAGTTTTCAACTGCCACTTTGAAATGTCTAGTTTTATTTCTTTATGACCCTTGTCTCATTGAATTACAATTTTTTATGTATTTGCTTTATTTTACATTTTAAAGGAGGGGAATTGTTATTACATTCAATATACAATAAACATGCATTTCCTCTCAGGCTCCTTTTATGTCGTTTGCCCAACGACAATATTATTATTTAGATGATATATTTATTTTGAACACATAATTGGATGAACATTTAGACTTACAAAATTCATAGAATTAACAACCTATTTTTTCTTGCATTCTATTAAAAACTTCAAATTTACAGTAAATTTAAGGAACAATATCCTTTTGTACGCACGAACAGATATATTTTGTTTTACTGTAAATCAATTACCTTTCTATGTATAAAATATTTGTATTTATTTGATCAAATATTTTCTTTTCAAGTTGATAAATGTCCAATTCAGAGCTTAATTGTTTTTAAAAAGTATGCAGATTTGAGACAAAAGAAAACAAGTGATTCAATATAATGAGAATAAATGCAATCAGCATAACATTGTTTCTTCATGATCCAAAATATGGTTACAAATTCCATGCTTTTTACCACGGGAACAGTGATAATTTAGCAAACACCTAATTTTGCGTTGAATGTAACAAAATAAAGGTTTGTATTTGATTGTAGTGATAGCAACATTTTATTCATAATTAGAATAGGAGGTCACATGGGACACAAAGTCGTCCTAACATTCAGCAAACCTGGGAAATTCATTTACCTGTTAACAATAAAACTTTCAATATACTCTAGTCAGACACACCTCTTGAAATGGACATTGTTATTTTTTACCATTTTTCCTTTTTTTCATTTCAAGCAATCGTTTCTTGTAAATAATAAGAAATCAAAGCTGACGTCAGCCCAAGTGATCAGTATTTCTTTGAAACTTCTATTATAATTAGCTGTTTCGTGATTTAATGTGTTTTCGAAAGTTTGTTTGTTATTTTATTTACGTGTCATCGTGTACAAATGTAAAGCAACAGAGCATGAAAAATGATGGAACATATTAGAACTCTACAAGATGATGCTAAATCAAAATCCTTCACAAAAAATATTGATCAAATCAGTAAGTATAAACTAGAACCTGAAGAAATATACAGTTTTCTTGAGATATTATTGGTGAATTGGAGCACAGCATTGAAACGAAGAATCTGTATTATTAGACAACATATTTATAAGTGAAAATATAACAATTTAAAATTTTTAAAAAAATTAAAAAAACAAAAATCTTAAAATTTGACCATTAATAAAGCTGATAAAAAAATCAGAAATTATTCAGTTTAAGGATGCAAGAAAAGTTATCTATACAGTAGAAAAGTCTACAGCTCAAAAAACGAACAGATAAGCAGCCGATGGTTATTTTTAGCCTCAACTTACTGTCAAAGAAATAAATATCAAAGATTTTAAAATACCAACACAGAATTCTTCTAACCAATACGCAAATAAAAAATTCTTTGAATGCTAGCATTATTTCATGTAGATCCATATATGAAGATATGACCCATGCAAATGTTTTCTGGAAAAACGTTGCCAAAAAATCAATAAAGTCAACTCAAGTGAACCAGACGATATTCAATGTCCATCAAGGATTTCAAAATCTGAAAAAGTCAGCAGTTTTACGAGATCAATATCCATGGATAATAAAACTATAATTTCTATACCAAAATGCTTTAATTTTATTTTGAAATATCATTCTGCTTGTGTTTGTTAGAAGAGTATGTTTATTCACAATCTTTATTTCAACTATATAATTCTATTTTTAAAAATTATGAATGTTTTCTCTCCTTGAGTACTAAAACATTTCCTGAGGAGTTCAATTAGTTTTCCGATAAAACAGTATAATTGTTGTTTATAAAAATATTATTATTGCTCATTTATATTAATAAATATTTAAATTCATTGCTCATTTTTAAGTAAAATCATCCTCAATATACTAAATGATACAATTTAAGCATTTCATCTAAATTACTAAATGCTTATAATCAATTAATAAAATAAACAACCACTTACAATCATTTAACAAAAAAATAAATAGAAGACAGAATTATATCTACTTTCTACACATTAGTATAAAATTAAATGTTCGATATCCATCATTTAATATTGTGGAATTTCACGCAAATATAGTTTACATAATTATTAAATTCGTATAAATCAATGGAATTATTCAATTATAAAATAAATGAAGTTTGATTCACCTTAATATTCGTAAAATATATGGGAGTATGAAAAATATAAACAATTACTGTGCTTGCATAATTTTTATGATAACTTTTACAATTTACATTAATTTGTTAAGGAATTTATTGACTAGTAAGAAATTTTTGAAAATAAGTAATGATAAAAAAAACATCAATATCAAATTACTCAAATGTTTTAACGTAGGAAAAAAAATTGTTTCAAAATTCTTAAATTAAGAAAATGCTTAGTGTGATATTTTAATAAAAGTTTATTTAAAATAATAAGTCTTTTTGTATGCTTAATGTAGTTCATGCATAATTCATTAGTTTATATGCATTCTTAACTAGAATTATTAGCAAATAATGAAAAATAAACTATAAATAAATATGAATAAATAACGAAACCTTTGAGGCTTAAATATGTCTAGGGCTTTCAGCGTTTTCCTGTGAAGACCATTTCTTTAAAGAACAATTTTTTTGATCATCACTCTTTAATTTTTTCTATATTATACAGCACAATATAATTTTCTATAAAGAACAAAAGTTTTCGTCATCACTCTTTAATTTTTCCTCTATATATCATAGCAAATTATAATTTTAATGGTCAAATTTCTATCTATAGTATTTCTATCTATTTTTATTTCTTTAAGTGGTTGCACTTAAAGCATTTAAAAAAAAAGTAACACAAGTTTTAAAAACCTTGGTTTTAAAATATATTTTACAAATCAGAAACACTGGTTGTCATTAAATAGTTAGATTCGAATTAATTTTGTTATTATGTTTAATGCATAAATAAATTTCTTTTTAAATAAGTGGCTTAAAATAAATTTAGTGTATAATTTGAATATTTAAGATTAAAGACGTAAAATTTGTTTTAATAACTACTTTTTCATTCATACATGTGACACAGATGCCTGTGAGTATAAAATCCAATGAATTTTTAAGCCTGCTTTTGTTTTTGCACGCATATTAAAAGTCTTAAAATATGCGTGCACAAACAAAAGCAGACAGAAGTATAGTACATGCATACAGATTTATAATACTATTCAAATTTATTTGATTTCATTAATCAATCCTGTGTAACAATATGTGTTTTTAGATGTCAAAGAATTATTATTAATTGTTATATTTTTTAATTATAAATTTTTAAAATGAATGCAATTATCATGTGTTATAGGATAACCGAAAGCTTGTGAAACTTGTCATATTTCTACTGACACTCAAATGGTATAGAGGGATCCTAATGAGAATTAAGGTTCAATTTTACAGTTTCTGTTGTACATCTTTTGGTAAAAAATTTTTTGGAACCTCTTATTTTGAATTATAAGCATATAAATTATAATGATATCCTTCAGTAAAATAATAGTGAGTAATAGCATAAACAAGTCAGAAAATGCTTAAGCACGTCTACCATGACTCATCCACCAATCATAATTGTAAATAATTAATACAGAGAGATTTTAAATTTCACATGTGCTTACAATAAGACTTCTGCACTGACTATAAGACATACTATAATGAAAAAAGTAGTTTCCAAACATGCTATTCTCGTAAAAAATGGGAATGTAAACATGCACTGCCTAGAAACTGTAATGGATGATAAAAAAGGTTTAAAATTAACTTCAAAAGATTATAAATATTTAATTAATCACGTATGATTATATTATATACTACATGAAAAATACTTAATAAAAAATGTGTGTGATTTATTAACACACACAGTTTACATATTGCCAAATAAAATGAACTAAAATTTTAAATTTTTACACAATTTAATGATTTTACGTTTTACATTAAAAGCACATTTACGAGCAAATGATTAACTTTTAAAAAAATGAATGCAAAAGCGAGAAATTAAAGAATGCATTATGAAGTTAATAGAATGTGCAACTGGATGAAATTTTCAATAAAACCACTGAATCAGAAAATGGAAATTGTTCATATAATTTCACAATATGTTTGCGTAATTAATTTTAGTCTATGTTAAATTCCTATGTTTACCATGGATGGGAATTTATTAAAACTTCTGAACAGAACTTATTTAATAATAATGCTCTATTTAGAGACTAACAAGGGATAAAGTTTCATGAATGATTATATATATATATATATATATATATATATAATATTATATATATATATCATACATATATATCATATGTATATCATATTTCCTAATCTATTTTAGTCAGCATGCAAAATAAAAAATGCTTTGAGACTTAACACTACATACAATTTTATTGATAAATACCATTTGCTATAGAATTTACAACTTTAACACAGCAGAGAGAAGGACAGTAGTGATCGTAGTCAGAATCACGATTTTGCAATCACTGTACGTTTCCATGTAATTTATTTTTCTGAAATTCTGAAAGCGATTACAATAATCAGTGATTCGGGTTGGCAGAATTCTATTGTAATCTGATAGTTGGAGCTCTACTATAATAATTTCTCTTATATTCATTCAGTTATTTACATAAATTTTATTATGATTTCAAGTTGACTTTTTGTCACTATAATTTTTAAGAAATCAGTCAACAAACTAGAAAGAAAAGTGTCCCATAAATATTGAGTTATAGTAGAAAAAGATTTTGATTTTATCTTCTCATAAAGAATAACTGGTAGATAAGACATATAATCTTATTTACCTCTATCATATTCTTCAACAACATTATTTTGTTTTTAATCCCTTATTACTTCCTTTTATTCTTTAAAAACAAAGTTATTTTTAAAAAATCTATATCTTATTTATGAAAGTGTTTTGGTGCTTAAAATAATTTACCTAATTCATTGTAACTAAAATCCCATAACAATCCAGTTTCAGATCATTTCAATCCATCATAAGAAAATTTTAATTATTTTTCAAATTCAGCTATTAATTTATTTATGAACAATACTAAATACTTCTTTTGATTTCTTAATGAATTATGATCCCACTATACTACAACATCCAAAATGTTCCCCTAAAATTTGCTCTGCAACTATTATCATAATTAGACTAGTAAATATTTTGACTTCATTGTTAAACAGATCCTTCTACCACTGTTCCGCAAGTAATTGCTTAGTTTAATTTTTTTCAAATAAATGTGTCAATAAAATGTCAAAAATATCTGCCCGATTGTATTTTTGACTACTACTACTTCAATGGCTAAATTAACTTACGAAGTACACGACTAAAACTAATCTATGAAGAAAAGTTCAACAGAGGAAAAATAAGCCATCATACTTTTAGGTATACTACTTCTGAGTCATTACCTCAAAACAATTTACCAAAATAACAAGTATTATGAAATACTTGTCATTTTGGTAAATTGTTTCCATTAACAGAAATAGCGTATATGGAGTAAGAGTCAGTAGTGACATAGAAAAGGCTTAAGTGCTCGAAGAAAAGAATTATGGGCTTCCGAATATTTAGAATAATTTAATTTTTTTTAATGAATCATTTGAAAATGCATGTTTTCAAAACAACAATGTCTGGCATTAATCTCTATTGTATTACAATAAAAAAAATGAAAACTGAAGCAAAACTTAATAAACTAACTTAAAAAGCAACATTTTAAAAATAAATATTGTTAAGTATGACTTTCATTAATTTTATAAAATTCCTGCATGATTTTCCCTTCAGATATATAAACATTTTCTAATCTTATTAAAAGTATATATTAGTTTGGGGAAAAAGAAATCCATTATTTTTACGTGAACTTTATGTAACTTCTTTTGGATTCACTTTGTAAAAATGTTTAAAACAGCGTTCATGTAGATTTTTAGGTCTTGCGCGTTACGACTGCTGACATACGGTTAACTTCGATCATTTTTGATATTTTATAGACATTTTTAACGATGATGTATCCACATGCGAGGTGCATCTCAAACATCAAAAATACCCGAACAGAATCGACGAAACAAAAATTGTACGTAACTGGTTGTTACAAACTTATATAGGACGATAAACACCTTTCACAATTTTAGCCACCAGGCTATCTTTTTCGCCGTTACAAGAGAATAACGAAAATGTGTCGAATTTTCAGTTTGTTGTCTTCCATTTTTAAAACCTTGTACTCGTAACTGAATTAATCAAACAAAAAACCGCAAGAGGATATTTTAGTGTCAAATGTCACCTTTCCAACGAGCATAAATCTGAAATTGTTTGATA
Organism: Latrodectus geometricus; assembly: GCA_026290005.1. NCBI lineage: Eukaryota > Metazoa > Arthropoda > Arachnida > Araneae > Theridiidae > Latrodectus > Latrodectus geometricus. Next base: position 3,940 of record JAPDSC010078722.1, on the reverse strand, counting down.
GATACCTTACGAGATATCGATCACTACAGACGTCTACCGAAAAAATAATGGATTAATTTTTCCCCAAACTAATATTTAATATTTAGTATATCTTGAAAAGATTGTCAGATTTCATTATTTTATTGAAACAAAAATTAATTGATTAGATTGCTCTGAAATTCTTTAAAACCATTTACTTATGTTATTATAATTATTATTTTTAGTTTATATTATTTTAAAGCTATTATCAATTAATAATTAAGATTGAATGTGAATTAATTCTTTGATGAATTATATGTAAAATTTTTGTAAATAAATAGGATATCTTTAATTTTTTGTAAAAAACATTTTTCTGTTTATTCCGCTTATAATTTAGCTCTTACTTTTACGAGTTGATCAATTATGAAATTACACAATTAATGAAAAAAACTCATACACATTTCTTTTAAAATATTCAATTTATCTAAGAGCTATTCCACTTAATTATTACCTTTTATTACACATATTTCGGTTTCACATTTAGCTTGAAATAAGTTTTTAAGCAATTTATTTGGTAAAAAATAATAAAATTATTTTCAACTAAAATTGCTGACTATGATTGCGAAAAATTTTCATCTCCTATTACAATCTATTAAATTCTATTATCAATTAAATTGAGATTACTTATACTTATATCTTTAGGAAAAAAATTAAAAGAATATTTTGTTTTTTATTATGTGTATTGTTTTAGTAATTACTTAAATGACAGTTGTAGTTATTATTAGCAGTCTCTCTTTATTTTTACTCCTTTATATTATTTCATAATTAATATCGTATGTAGCTTGGTCAACAAACATTTCACTCAATTTATTGAATTTTTCCCTGCTCTTAAGCATTGAATAGTGCCCATTATTTAGGAAAAGAGTTGAATACATCAAGAAAGGGGATCACTAGTTTGTCAAATTTAGGATATTTGAGATTCGAATTATTTGCATGACTAATGAATAAACATCCAACTTGAAATGGGATTACAAGCAGCAATTTACATTTGAATATAATTACTTCAAAAACTGAAACTTTATATAGAATTTTCGAAAACATTAGGCAGGTTCTGTTTAATCTTCTAAAAATAGATATTACCTATGTCACCAGAAATAGCCGAATTTGGTTTATCGAATCTGAAAGTATTCTTTCTTCTTCAATAGCAAAAATATATTGTAAAATAAATAAAAAATATCATTCCCTTTTTTATTTATTTGAATAGTATTTTCAATATAGATAAATGAATGAAAATTACTGAAAAAAGTATATAAATCACATTAAACTTCAAAGATGTTGATGATTATTATAAAGAAATTATACATCAATAACATATATGAAATCATTTAGTAAGTGGGGAATATTTAAACATAAATTTCTGTCAGATTACTAAATATTTTTTACTTCGAATAGCAGAGAATCAGATTATGAAGGTTACGAATGACTTATTGATTCTACTTTTATTAGCAGAGGAAATAATTAAATAGTTCTTAAATTTAATTTCTGATACGGTATTGTTTATATTTTAGTAGGAGTATTAGGCATAAGAATAAAAATATATGTGAAACATAATTTCTGAATTTAACAAAGTACATTTTCAACATTTCCCTTAAATAATATTTTCTGGTTTTAGTTTAATGTTATGCTATAATCTTCCCCTCACATACAAATTGTTAAGCTGTTAAATTAGTAATTTTCATAGAGATGACTTACCAAGTACAAATTTATATGCAGTACATGCTGATACTGTGTTTATGAGTAATTTTAAATACTTTCTAGCAATTTTCTTAAATACAGTAATGAAATTACGAGGTCATTTTCCTAGAAATCACAATAGTCATACAATAAAAAATTTAAATATATTTTATCGTATGACAGATGTTCCTTCGATTTGTATGGAACAATATTTTGAAATACAAATGATTTGGTAATTGCAGATTACTAATTACTTCTGTAAAAATGTTAATACACTAATTATACACAACACAAATTACACAGAAAATACATAAGAAAACCAACAGGATTATTTTTTTTAAGAATGACACATTATGTATCAAAACACCAAGTTGGATGTTGCCAAAGAGGAAAAAGATTCTTTAAAAGATATATTGCGTCACACATGTTAATTTAAGTAATTAAAATTTTTAAACATGATAGAACTGTGTTAAATTTGATAATTGTAATAAAATTTGATTTTGAGATCAAAATAAAATATAACATCCACATAGCTATTAAAATATTCTTCACATATCTTATTTTAAACATAATATACATTTTCACACCATATTCTAACAGATGAAAAAGTTTTAAAATCTTTTACACATACAAAGTGTCAAGTTTATTCCGAATATTCTGAAAACAATAGTCGTATTCAAGTTTTGCAAGGAAGTACGCTTTCAAGAGTTCACCGTGACAAGCAAAAAACAAATCCACACAATTTATCCTTCATTTTTCATTATTTATGTCCACACAATGAGTAAGATTCATTACTAAAATCTTCCAATTTAAAGAACATTTTTCCACCAATAAGACATAAAGAGTTTAGTACTATTCAAAATTTTTTATAATAAAAGATATGTTCAATAGCATTTGCTTCTTAATTTGTTTGATTTTATTGCAATACAGCTAAGCAATACCGATTTTTAAATCACAAAATACATTATAGCTACCTTTTTTAAGGAATCTGTCGGATTGATTTTGAAATATTGGTAAAAGATAAAAACTGAATATAAATTAATTAGTAAATTTTTATGGTTAAAATGGCGTGTATAATTGCAATTTTCATTAATGTAGATATTATTTAAAAATAATAGTGAGTTATAGATTAATTAAGGTTTTACTAAATATTAAGAAATACAGAGGAATATATTATTTATTATTCTTTCAATCAGTACAAAATGAGCAAATGACAATCTTTGTTTAAAACAACAATTTTAAAAAAGTAATTTAATAAAGGAAATTTATCAAGAACTATATTAATGAGAAAATATATGGAATTTGTGTTTATATTAGTTTCTATTCTAGTTTATTATTACTTTATTAAAACTCATCCTTTAATCAATACAAAGAGAGTAAATAAATTGTTCGCTTCATTTTGATCAAGAATGATTATATTAAGAGGCATTTGTTCAAAAAATTAAAGGCATTTACAATAACATTCTGGCTTCATTAATTAATAACAAGTAACATTATTTACCTTAAAATTATGGACTTCAATAAATCTCAAGCAATCAGTATAGAGGATATGTCATTCAAACACTATATTTTATCTAAAATCTTATTTGCTTAGCAGATACAGCATCCTGCTGATTTATTTCAATGTATCATATTTTGGGTACATTAAAAGTCCGTAATTATACAAATAAACAAATGTAATAAATAATTAACAAATAATCACTAATTTTGAGGATTAAAATACATTTATTCAAATTGACTATAATTAAAAATGTGTAAAATATTACTCATTTTATTTATTTTACCAGATGAGTTTCTTGTTATTATTAATTAAAATATATTCACACTATTATATAATTTAATTGATTCAGTTCAATAAAGGAACTGCTAGATCAAATAAGCTATTTATTGTTTTATTTGAAAACTACTTCATATATAATGAAAGAATTCATAGTTTCAGTTAATTTAGAAAAGTTTTCTGAGATTTCATATGTATTTTAAGTTATTTAAGTATACAATGTATAAAATTGAAAACTTTATCCAGAGCACAATCAAAAAATGCATTCAGAATTTGATTTATGAAAAAATGAATAATTTAATATATATGTATACATAATTTTATATATATATATATATATATATATAATTATGCGCACTGGTATATATTATCTACCTCAAGCAATGAGAAAACTTTAATCTGTATTTCTTCATCAATAACATAAAGAATAGTATTTCTTATGCTATAATTGTTTTTAACTCTTACACTCAG
>JAPDSC010078721.1:167447-193280 GCA_026290005.1 Latrodectus geometricus | reverse complement strand
AAAACCGTGTACAAAAAGACCGTGTAAAAACAGACTTAGGTGTAATAGCTTCTAATGCAATTTTTCCACTACTAAATCAATTTAAAATATTTTATAAATAAATAAAAACGAAAATTAGTGATTAATAAAATCTTAATAAAATAAAAATTATTTTTACTATAGAAACAAAAATTTATTTCAAATAATGTTTTTTTTTTTTTTTTTTTTATTATTTTTTTTAGAAGTTAAATAACAGAAATACTTATTATTTAAAGTTATTTAACACTCCGTTTATTTAACATTATTTAATATTATTTAATGATACGATAAAATTTGTTTGAATAGTTTGTGATAAAACTATACAAACATTCCGTTTTGAGTTACGAGTGTTGAGATTAAAGTGGCGCGAATATTTGAAAGAAAAAAAATATTTCTATGGAATTGTATTTGAGCTACGTGAGAGCAAGTTTTGATTTTATTTAGTGCTGCCATCTGTTGTAATATTTTGCAATATTATGTTCGCGATATCACCGTATAGTACAATGAAATAAATTGAAAACTAGTTTTTCATAATTAAATATGAAATGATAAATGTATTTTCAATGAATTATTGTTCATAAACTACAACTTTGAAATTGTCTTTTTCATTTATATTTAATTAATAATAATTATTATTTTTTAAAATTTAATAAAATAAAGTTAATAAAAATTAAAAAAATTATGATTTTATCAATAAAATTATGCTGAGCAATAATTTATTGCTCTAGTGAAACTCTTAACATCAAAATAGCTATTTTCATTATTAACATTAATGTTTTCAATCTGTATAAACTAACTTTCAGATTTTTTCATGAATTTAAAAACTTTGATAGAAATCATGTTTTTTCTGGATTAAAAAAAGTTAATTTATTAGTTAAATCTATATAGGTGTATATATTCATATTAAGTTATGTATTTTAAATATCAATTTTATATAAATTTTGAAAAATATTTTTTGTACATTCATTTATTCCTCTGTATTAATTTATCGGCTGAAGCTTATCATGTATCCAAACGAGCATCATACAAAAACTTGATTTTTTATCATAATTTGAGCTGATTATCGTAGTCAGAGGCGCAATGCCAAATAAAGTATTGAAATTAAGAAAATTTATTGTAGTAGAAAAAATATTTTTAATTTTAGTATATCAGATACGTTAATCTGTTTGATACGATAATGTAAAATCATTGCTTTGATAGTGAAAAATACTAAATAAAAGGTGTATTAATGAGAGCGAAATGCAAACAATTAAATTATGTCTAAGTTAATCGTTGTTACAGTTGACACTTGGCAACGCCAAGCCCTCCCGTCAAGAGACTAGGTGAATGAAGTCAGAGAGAGAGCGTCAACCGTTTTTGAACAGAGCACCTTCTTACAAAGGTGGAAGTTCGACTTTTGGCTCATAGATGGCAGCACCATCTGAATATTCCAATTTCAAGATTGAAACCAGAGAAGACCCAGAGTCTGGCTCCAACCACCCCCATCGGTATTAATTTGAATGGGAACATGGAGGACATTGCAACCCAACATATTTTATGTGGTCCAGTCACTATTAGTGAACACGATGGATCTTCGGTTAGGCCGGGATTCGAACTCACCACCTTTTGGTAACGAGAATGACTCCATAACCAACCAGGCCACCATGGCCCACAAACTGATCGTAATTGATAGATGAAGAATGAAGTGATTCGGATTGTAATTCGGATTGAGCGATTAAATCACGAATGACTAGTGAATTGGAATTCGCTGTAAGCAATGAGTCCCTATCAAATTTGTCTGGGAGTGTAAAATTCGACAGTAGAGAGACAAACAAATAGCAAGACCCACATTCGGTAAACAAGCATATACAAAAGGTTGAATGTCATCAAAAGAAATACTTGGTGTATAGTGGAAACCAATGTGGAGCGTATTTCTACTTGCTTATATGTAAGAAAAATATTAGACAAGCATCTTCCATTGTCGGGTGCTGGCAACTTTGGATAGCATGTGACAATCCCAAATGACATAAATATTGTAATTTATAACTTTATACTTTGCAGAGACATCCGTCTTTGTTTGTTGTTATTCTCTGACCATTGGAGTTATTGTTGACAGTGAAGGCTTCATGCAAAAATCTGGCCCGGAGTTTCAGCTGGCATACCTCCTCTACATCTTGTTATAGAAATGATTGATATAAAATCAAAAATAATACTCCTTCATCAAGATGCTGTATTAGGGAATAACATCATAGCTCATGGAGATTATGAAAAACAGATACACAAAGAAACAGCTCACCCAGTAATAAGAACTAAAAGATTATCAATAGGCAACATCCCCAAAACAGCTTCCTCAATTCAACAAGTGGCTCTAACTCTCACAGACTACAACTATTACACGGATGGCTCAAAGCAGGACAACGAGGTCGGCGAAGCATTTATCCTATTTCAGGAGAACAATATCTTACACGCGCAATAAATAAAAATGGCAAAGGAAAACTCTGTATATCATTAAGAAGTACTAGCCATACAAAAAGCGATCCTGATTTGCCATAGAATTCAATATTTTCCCTTCGAGTATCTGGACAGACATTCTCTCTGTGCTTCCCTCTCTCATCAACTACCAACACAAGAGCTCAATCATAGCTGACATACAAAACACTTTATACTCAAAATCTTCAGCTTTTGCAACTAGCATGGACTAAAGTTCAATTAGGAATCCAGGGTAATGAATTGGCAGACAAAAACCCAAAAGAAGGAGCTTCAAATCAAAATCTGCCAGTTACAGAACACCCCTTACCGAAATCCCATTTGATCAGGATACTCAAAAAAAAAACTTCACAAAGAGTGGCAACAATTCTGTGATAATCATAACACAAGACGTTTCACTTATAAGCTGTTCCCAAAAGTATCTATTGATAGAAGCTGTGTAAATCCCTTCCTAACTTTTTTTTACCTAATAACCAACCACGATCATTTTCCTTATTACTTTCATTGATTTAATAAAGGTAGATCACCATTTTGTGTCTGAAGGCAGGTAGGGACATCTCTACATTACCTGGAACAGTGCCCAATGACCAAAGACTATCACATTAAGAGAAGTTCTACACAAACAGATGAAATTTATATTGAATACTGCATCACTGAGAAGTTCAGAAGAAGAAAACTTACCAAACTACTGAACCATCTGACCATTAAAGGTCTAGAAATGTGCAAAGATCCCTTAGCTCCACGTCAGCAGACTCACATAAGCACTATAGACTCAGATCTAGACAATAGTGAAATCTTAAAATAAATGAGTTTGGACTTTTACTCATTTTATATATAGATATATTATTTTTATTAATCAAGAAATCTAATCTTCACTACCTATTATTTTACTCCCTATTGAAATTATCATTTTCATCAATGTATAATCAATATTGAATTCTAAAAGTTATTTTTTACTGTCATTGAACTGCGATGTAGATTTCTACTGCACAGATTGTCTGTAGGCTTTAAGGCCCACCATTGTCACTTTGACCCTTCTTTGCATAATGGTGGAAATTTCCATCATAACCTATAATGCCCAAAAATTATATAAAAGAACAAGTTCACTTTAAGTTGATCGTGTTTGGATACCTTTTTAATGTCCATTGCATAAAAAGAAACATAGCTGTCAAAAATAAACATGAATTATATGATATATATTATTTGAACATGAATTATATCAACTTGATTTATTTCACCAATAAAGAAAAAATCATGCAAAGAAGGGTTAATTTTATTTTTAACAAAGTCATTCGTATTAGGGTCCCTCTACTGATGATGGAGAAGTTTAAACCTGTTAACCGATTGGTAAAGTTCAGGACTTCTGCATCGTTATGTATGTATGCTTATTGAACCCTCGAAATTTTTCGCTATTAGAGCTAGTTTAAATATGTTATAAACACAGGAAAACTCATTTTATTATTAATATACAAAACCTCTGACATTAAAGTTCGGTTAATAGTTCATTAACTTTAACGTATATGAAATATTAACAAAAATTTCCTTGCTGTCCTTCGAAATAGTCCCCTCTCATAACTACGCACCGTTGAGATTTCCAATACACGTCCTAGAAATTTTGCAAGAAGAGTTCTTTAGGGACAGAGTTAAGAAATGTCGTCACGTTTCGTTGAAGGTCAGGAATATCATCAAGTCTCTTTCCTTTCAAAGCTAGTTTAAGTCATGGGAATAGGGAGAAGTCTGGAGGATTGAGATCTGGCGATTATAGTGGATGATCAATTGCACCATACTCTTTTTTTATGCCAGGAACTCTTTCACGATATCAGAAGTGTGAGGGCATGGATTGCGTGAACAGAAAGCCATGAAACTTTTTGTGCGTACTACTATCGTAAACAGCGTAGATCTTTAATGAAACGGGTTAAAATCTCAATGTATATTGCAGAATTTATGATCATTCTCTCAGATAAAAAATTAGATGATGCCACCATGACCATCAAAAATAATGATGAAAGCCTGTGATTTTTCCGCTATGGTATTTTACCGACGAGGTGATCCAAGAGAAGGCTTCGGAGTCGTACCTGAGACACTAGTAGCCATCCTCAGATGGCAATACAGTTCAAGAAATTTGGTTTTGCATCCCATGTTTTAGCAAAATGCTGCTTCTGATCGTCAGTCAAGTGACGTGGTACAAGACAACAAAACGCTTTTCTCATATTTAAATTTTGGGTAAGGATTTCTCGCAAAGAACCAAGGTTAATATTCAGTTCATCAACTATCATGTCAACCTTTAATTGACGATCTTCATAAGGACGTACCAGCATCGCGTAAATTTTTTTCGCTGTCTTGCCAAGCTTAGAACAAAACTTTGATCTTTAGTTCGTTCATTTATCTTGTTCTCAGTTAAGAACCGACTCACAAACGAAGCATTTTGTAAAATAAGCCTTTCACGGAACACAAACAACGCTTAACTTTACAACGTTGGCGGCAAATGGTCAACACCTGCCTTTATAGCGTTTTATTTGTCAGTGTTGCCAGATCGGCCGCTCTGACTTCAATGCCGAATTTTATTTTCAGAGGTTGTATTTTAAATCGCTTTAAGTATCTCAAATCTGAATTTCTTTTTAAAAGATTTGCAAATTTGCGTTATGCGAAAAGAGTTTAAAAAACTATTTTTTTTTTTTTTTCATGAAAATAATCACTGTACGTTTTTGTAATGCGAATGATTTAGAAATAGAATTTTGAATAACAGATTAGAATTTAGAACGATTGTTAAGAAAATTAAATTATAGCTCGTGACTGAAATTGAGTGAATAACTCTCAAAAGATTATAGCATTTTATCTAAGATTCTATTTATTTCTATCATTTAGAACAAGACCTATTCGAGTATAATTTGATCTCGAAATATTTCTCTATCATTTAATCAAACGGAACTAAAAGCAGTAGTTTCTCTATCGATCGTTCGGATTTATGTTGAAAGTTTTTATTTTGAGAGAGTAGAAGAAGCATCCTTGTGATGAGTTCTGCAGGTAAAAATAAATACACTTTTAGTTGGCAGTTCGAAGACATGGATTTAAATCGCATGTTTAGAGAAAATAATGATCTGATGTTTATCCAAAGTCCCTTATTCATAACGAAGAATTTAAGTCAAGCCACATGGTATGTGTCAGTTCACAGAGATCAGTTCACAAAGATCAAAGATATCGAAAAGAAACTGGATTTTAACAGACTTTTAGTTTCTCTTCACAGATATCCGGAAGTTGATGGAGAAGAAGAAGTCGCAGTCTATTTTAATCTAAATGCATTTTCAAGTGAAAAAAAGTGTCTTTCTTTAGAGAAAAGAGATATTTCTCAAGTACACATGTTTAAAAAAGGAAACTCCTCCGCTGGATGTGAGTTGACACAGTACTCTGAGTTAAGTTTGCAAAATACGATAAGATGCATACGATGCAATATGACAGGATTCGTATCTGTCGATAAAGCTATTTCTGACTGCTGCACATTTTATATGAAAAATTACATCATCAAATGGAATCCGAAAAATTTGTTAGAATCGAAAACAATTTCCGTTACTCAAGGCATACGATATAATGTATTCTTTACTGTTTCTAATGGTATTATATCCATAAGCATCCGCAGATCTGATTGCAACAATTTTATCAAATGTTATATAGACTGTTTACAATATATGTTATTAGGTGAAACTGAGTTTAATCTAATCAAGCTTAAAGCAATGGATAGTGACTATCTGCCAAAGCACTTAAATGTGAATGATGCTCTTCATTTTCCAACCAATGAACATATAAAGAATGTAAGTAATTTCCAGTATCCTGTAAAACTTTTAGGATTTATATTTATTTTCAGCGATACTGAATTTCAGTATTCCACGTGCAAGGAAAAACTTGAGATTAATATTGCTCAAGAATTAGATCTTACTGACGTTTGGAGAAAAGACCAACTTCGATTGTTTGAAAGCGGAATACATGCAGATGTGAAGTTGCAAATTGGAAGTGAGTTGTTCTCTGCTCACAAGTGTATTCTCGCATCCCATTCTCCAGTTTTCTACGCCATGTTCGATCAAAATATGGTTGAAAACCAGACAGGAATCGTGAACATCACAGACTTGGATACCAGTACTATGAAATCACTGCTCCAGTACATGTACGCGAATGTTGTGGGGGAACTCCAGTACGAGAGTGCCTTGAAGTTACTAATAGCGGCTGATAAATACCAGGTACTTTTGTTGAAGAGGATATGCTCCGAGTACTTGTTAAATTCTCTCACTGATGAAAATGTTTGTGAAGTTCTTGCTGTTGCAGACATTACTTCTCAAAGCGAGTTAAAATTTTCAGCCATAATGTACGTGAAAGAACACGTTAGCAAAGTCTTTACCTCAGACGATTGGAAAAGGCTTATAAAGACAAATATAATATTGGTCGGTGAAATTTTGAGTATGATCTCCGAACTGTTTGGGACACCACTTGACAAAAATGATGGTAAGTGTATCTTGTTATTAAATAGCTAATAGTTCTATTCACCTGTATTTAATTGCACTTTTCAGAATTCATTGTCCTAAAATTATAAAGTTTTTTTTATTTTTATTTTATTTTTATTTTTTTTTTAATTCTTTTCAAAAAAACTTTATTTGCTTAAAATACCATTTGATATTTCTTCTAAAACATAAACGTAATATAAAGTTTTAAGATCCCTGTGAAAATAAAATCTTTTGAAACTTTTTTCATGTTTTTCTCATGTGGTTCAATATTTACAGATCGATTTATATAAAAATTTTCTCGGAAAACACTGCTCATGATCTGTTTTAGAACAAATTTTCTAGTTTATAAATAAGTTTAAATTATAAAATTTGTGATTCGGTGAAATGAAAGAGATTCTTGAAAAGAAAACATGGTGACAATTTAAATATATAAAAAAGTATAATAGCCAAATTTGGGTACTTTCGTATAGTCGCAACAATATTGGTGGCAGTGATTAAAACAGCACCACTTCAAAAAATTGGATATGCTGATGGAAATATAGAGAACGCAGTCGAAAAAAATAAATGTAAAGAATAAGTAACTATGAGTAAATGGTAATCAAAAGATGGTAGTTTTTGGCTTTATTTTGATTTTTGTGACATAGTTGTCTTTATTTGACCAATTAAGATTAGGAGAAATAAATTGATTTTAAATTAGAATCAAAACAATACTTTTTTCTTTTCCTTGATCATCATGAATTTACAATAAAATGTTATATTTTTTAAATGCTCGCTAATTAAGTATTCTAGTTTGCCACATCAACGATATTGGACTAGGGAAGGCAAACTGTGACGTACCAGAATGTTCTATTCGGCCAGCGGATAGAATTTTAATTTACTGATCCAAGGCAAATAAAAAGAAATATATACATTTATATAAAACTGATAAAGCTCATCTCGACCTAGGCACATGGAGTTCTGCTAGCGTATGTTATATATTCACCTCCTTCTTTTGCTTTGTTTAAATATTTTTTCTAACTTTTTTGTGAAAGGACTGAGGATTTTTTTACTTTATTTTTGTTCTACAAAACATGATTAGATTGAACTAGCAAGCACAGTAATCTTTCAATCGTTTAAAAGTGAAAGTTATTTGTTTGTTATAGCTGTGTGGATTGGCACCAACAAGCTTTAATTCTTTTTAAGGTGCAGATATCGGAATTCAATATAGGTGAATTAGATCTCAATGTGGCAGAAAGCTGATTTTAAGCTCCAATCAGCGACCTTTTCTTTTAGCGGTAATTCCATGAGGATAGAAAGATTGTGGACATCTAACATCAATCATTGGGAAAAGTGGTTAGATTATTAAAAGTATAGCTTAGGTAGTATATATTTTTTTTGGGGGTGGGGGGTGTATTCGTAAAACATTTCAACATCAAAATATCTACTAAAAACGTGAACTTGATTCAGAGTGCCTTTTATATTGACAAATGGACATGAAAATACTTTTTACAGTTGCAAAAGATATCTCTCATGAGCAATGAAGTTTCAGGAATCTTCAAAGAATATAACATTTCACATCTAAACCTAAGAATTCCAACTACGAAGCAATGTCCGAATATGAAAGAAAATAAATGCAGAAATTCTTTGTAAGAAAAAAAAAATTATTAGGCCGACAAAATTTTTTGAGGAAGGTAAACAGCATCGAAGAAGCAACTACACATACAAATTACATTGTAGCATACAATAATGCTGTTGACGACGGAGAGTTCACAAACTTGGATCGTGCATTGATTAACGATGTTTTACGTCCAGACAAGAAAAATAATCAGATTGTCAGCTTAACTCGAAAAACTGAGACTTCTAGAATCAAAGCCATCTATAAAAATCTGGATTTCAGGGACTATAATCATTGTTTTTGGGATAATTTTGATTTTTACATTGTGTTATACATAAGAGAATCTGCGTAAATCTTCATTGAATGCGTAAAATGCTGTACGCATTCAATCCAGTGCTTGACTACATCCAGTGCTTGATAGTTTTCATATGCTATTCGATCTCGTGGGATGAATCACAGACAATTTCGAGATTTTCTTCAGTCTGTGCAATCTGAATATTCTGATATACTGTATTACACGAAAGTAAGATTGCTTTTGCGGGATATTTTCGCGAGTGAGTTAGGCAGCTGAAAAACGATATGGTGTCGTTTTTCCGTTAAGGAGTGCAGTGTCGAGTTCGAGATGTTAGAAGATATAGGATGGCTTTCGGACTTTGCTCATATGGCAGAAGATATGTGAGAAATGCAACTTGAATGTCAAAATACAAAGGAAACAAATTTATCGACGATACTCAAAACTTTTAAACTATTGTCTTGAAAAAACTGCATTTTGAGAGTCCGAAGATAGATTTCAGTGCCATTCAAGCTGAATTGGACATTTTTTATCATCTTTTAACGTAAATTGTGAAGCAGTTGCTTAAACTGAGTTGCAATCTAACAACATCTCATGGCGCAGCATGTCCTAGTTTGGACCTTGCGCCATAAAACCCAACCAACCAACCAACCTAACATCTCAAACTGTTGTTTCTAAATATTCCAAAGTTAGTTTTCTAAATTATTATCGAAAGTAAGTTTCCCAAAAATATAATCAGTTCTATGTTTGCTTCATCTGTTAACCGCTTCCCTTACAAATTTTTTTAAAAAAAATTGCAAAAAATCATCACATTTTTTTATTTTATTGCTAAATATAAGGAAACGAAACAAAATTAAATATGTAGGATTTAAGTTGAATTTTTTTATTTTTCACTGGTGTAAAAGCATGTAGTTTTAATATTAGTTTACAATCCCGAGTTATCTCTGGCAAAAAAGTTAAATATTAGTCTTTGTATGATAGTTTTTGAAACAAGGGAAACAATAAGTGATACCTGACATTCCGTACGCTGGTATCTGGTCTCATTTCTTAAGGCATCATCAACATTATTTTATTTTTTTCAACACAACTATACTCCTTTGTACATTACTAATCCACAAGCCGTCGTATACTATACCATAGAGAAACATGTGGCCAATCCAGGAAAAGAACCGCGAAATTAAAGAAAAGGCAAATTGCATGTTAAAACAGAATATTTCCTTTCATTTCCTCCAGGCCGAGTAAAAACGTGATAAAACAAATCGTACTAACAAATTTGCTTCACCCAAGTTTTCTCGGGATAATGATTAACTGCAATATATACGAACCCGAGATAACTCGAGATAATAAGGCAAGCGGTTAAGTGTGAACAAGTGTTTTCAACTATGAACTTTAAAAAGATTATTTCTGAGGTAGACTGAGATAGGTGGACTTATTCTCGTTGTTTATAACCAACATATTGCACTTCGAACCTCAATATAATGAATTTTTGAAATTAAATCTCAATTTCATTCATCTCATTAACATATTTAAATTGTAAAACTTGCTTTTAAAGTTTTATATTGGCTCTCACCAGCTTTTTTTTTTTTTCTATATTTGGACCTCGATTGAAAGTTAACCTATCCTTGTATTAGACTAAAAAAAAAGCAGCAATTGGAGAAATATGGTTGCCAATTCAGTGACATAGACACGGGTGAAATTGGGGTTGCTAATTTGGCGAGTTATACTGAAAGTTAGTACGGTTGCGATAGTACGTAAATGCCTAAACATGTTCTTACGTATCACCGAGTCTTCATCAAAATTTTTGTGAACCAAATTGATTATCACTTTAAAAAGGGTTACAGTAAAATAAAATATTGTTCCCTCCCCCAGTTGTTTCATTTATAAAGTAATGGATAAATATTTTTTCATTCAAACGCGAAGATATATCGTAGAGGCAAGTGTCATTTCAGTGGTCAATTAAATTTAATTCCATTATAGTTTGAACGAATTAAACTTCAGCTTCTATATAGGTGAATGTCATTTGTGTAATAGAGTGAGATCTAATAGGTTACCATAGCATTATTAAACAGAAATATCTTTGTACAAATTAAGTAAGACTTGATTATTCATTGAAAATAGTAAACGATAAAATTGATTTTATTCTTCATTCCTCGGTTTAAACTAAAATTAAAGAGAAGTTTGATGTAGTAACAAAAAATTTGATAAATTACAAAGTAAAAAAAGGTTATGTCGTGTGGTGATTTTTTTTTTTTTTTTCAAATATTGAACTGAGGCAACAGTGGTTGAATTGAACTTCAAATGCGTAGGACCTGTGTTCGAATCCTGGCTCGGGCATGGATGGACTTTCTCTTTCTTGTATTTGTCCTTTCTTTGTGTGTGAATGGTTGCCTACCCTATAAACGGGTACCTATGGCATGTGTGTACTGAGGAAGTCGGACTCCACACCAAATATGGTTCAGTTGGAAAAGTGGAGCAGCGCACCCCATATTGCCGGGCTGGCTGGCACACGACAACAACAACATCTAATCTAAAAGTATGCATTTGAATTGAATTCTTATTTATGCCTTTTATTCAATTAGTAAATAAATTTTTTTTATCATGTAACGTGGTTTCTGGATGAAATGTACTGTTAATATTCATTTCTGTATTTATGTTTAGAAACAATTTTTATGAAACTTGTTTGTATTAATAGAAATACATTATATATATTAATTATAGAGATGAATCAATATTCAAAATGGAAAATCTGTATGATTTTTATAAAAATTAAAGAAAATGCAGTTTACTTGAAAACATAAGCTAGCTGCAACAAAAGTATTTACTTGAATTAATAATTAAAACGCTGGATTAATTTGAAAAATATTTTATTAAAAAATATTTATAATTTTAAATACTTTTTAAAGAGTTATGTGTGCATTTTTCGAAATCAAATAAAACCAAGATGCAAGATATATAAATAAAAACTTTATTTTTAGAACAAGCTTTTAATGGTATATTTAACCTTCGACTTAATAAATGAAGAAAAAAATATTTTTATATGCTAAAATTGAAAATTATTGAAATATTTAAAATTCCCCGAATAAAATCCCCTTATAATAAAATAATATTTGAAATAGAGATTTTAAATTTTATCACAATTATTAATTGATAATATTTAAAATCCTCTTATTACAGATTATACTGAAACTTGCAATGAAAATTTATACTGGATATTATATATAATTAGTTTGGGGAAAAAGAAATCCATTATTTTTACGCGAACTTTTTTAAACTTCTTTCAGATTCGCTTTGTAAAAAGGTTTAAAACAGTTTTCATGTAGATTTTTAGGTCTAGTGCGAAGCTACGACTGCTGACATGCTGTCAAGTTTGATAATTTTTGATATTTTATAGATATTCTCGACGATGTTGTATCCAAGCGAGGTGCATCTTTAGCATCCAAATACCCAAACGGAATCGACGAAACCAAAATTGTGCGTAACTGGTTGTTACAGTCATATATAGGATGATAAACACCTTTCACAATTTTAGCCACATGGTTAGCATTTTCGCCATTATAAAAGAAAAACTAAAATGTATCTATCGAATTTTGTGTTTGTTGTCTTCTATTTTTAAAACCTTGTACTCAAACTGAATTAATCAAACAAAAAACCACAAGAGAATATTTTAGTGTCAAATGTCACCTTTCCAATGAGCATAAATTTGAAATTGTTTGATAGATACCTCACGAGATAGCGATCACTACAGATGTCTACCGAAAAAATAATGGATAACTTTTTCCCCAATCTAATATATATATATATATATATATGTTCGGATGTAAGATATTCATGATTAAATATTCATGATTAAATATAATATTTTATCATGTAAATAGCTTACACCCGGTATAAATAATAAATTTATATTTACATGTTTGATATTTTTTGCTTGTGGCAACTGACTGTTAATAGAAAACAACAATCAGAGCACACACGTCTGTTCTGACTGTTGAACAACAGAAATTCAAACGAATTCAATTTTTTATCCATAAATGAAAATATCAATATGGTTTAAAGAAATATTCTTTTCTAGGTATACAAGAAGGACATAATAAATCTAATATTTCTCCAGAATTAGAGACTGATGACGTTTTGAGAAAAGACCAACTTCAATTGTTTGAGAGCGGAATACATTCAGATGTGAAGCTGCAAATTGGAAGCGAGTTGTTCTCTGCTCACAAGTGTATTCTCGCATCCCGTTCTCCAGTTTTCTACGCCATGTTCGATCAAGATATGGCCGAACACCAGACAGGAATCGTGAACATCACAGACATGGATGCCAGTACGATGAAATCACTGCTCCAGTACATGTACGCGAATGTTGTGGGGGAACTCCAGTACGAGAGCGCCTTGAAGTTACTAATAGCGGCTGATAAATACCAGGTACTTTTGTTGAAGAGGATATGCTCCGATTACTTGTTAAATTCTCTCGCTGATGAAAATGTTTGTGAAGTTCTTGCTGCAGCAGATAAGGTCTCTCAAAGCGATTTGAAAAATTCAGCTTTGAAGTACTTGAAAAAGCACGCTAGCAAAATTTTACTTTCGGTTGGTTGGACACAGCTTGTGAACACGAATGGGGATTTGGCAAGAGACACTTTGATAATAATTTCTGAATACTTCAGCGAAGCTCTTAATAAAAACTAGAAATAATGGTAATTATAAATTATCAAAGTTACGAATTTAAATTTATAAAAGTATTGTTTATTCTCAAGTATTTAATAGCTCTTGCAAAATTTTGTACTGTAAAATAATGCTTTAATTAATAAATTTATAGTTAAAATTGAAATAAGCATGACTGCATATTTTTATAAATTGAATAATCATTACTATCCAATTCAAATAAAAAACTTAATATTGAAAGCAAATTTTAAATTTTCTGATATTGGAATAAAAAAGAATTTTGGCTATCATTCGAATTCTATCTTCGAAAATACTTTTATAAAAGTAAAAAATTTAGTATAAAATAGTTTTTTTTAATGTCTTATGACAGTTAATCTCTATTAGTATGCCTGAATTATATAACATATTCTGTGAAATTTGATTCAAGTTATCAATGAAACGCTTGAACTAGTTGGTATGGTAACTAGTAAATAAATGTTAGTAAAAATTTTTTATATCAACTGTTAATCAAGAGAGAAAAAATAAAACTAATTTTGAGTTTCGGTTGGTAATTTTGTATTTGTCTATGTTAAACTAAAATTATCAACTCTGAGAAACAATGTTATTATTATAAAATGAAGGATAGAATGATAGTAGGAAATTGCGTTGGCATAAAATATTTTACACAATGCGGAGAATGTTTTGTTCACGATGTTCTAATTCGACTTCGACAATAGCTCAGATTCCAAATCACCACAAATGTTTATATCCATGAAAGGTGGGATGCACCAAGTTGTGTTGGGCACGAGTTTCAAAACTGACGTGGTTTAGCTAAGAAACCCAATTAGAAGATAGGGACTTTCTACAAAATTACAACCTAAGAAAGACATTACTGAATACTCAAAGGATTGATTTTTTGATGTGTATAAGAAAATCGGCTAATTTTAAACTTTATTTATTACGTTATAAGTGGATAGTTAATTTTTTTAATTGTAAAATTTAAGCACAACCCACGATTTAAAAGTTTTGTACATATAAGAAATGTAATAGCTATGTGCCAACATTTTTAATGGATTCACATTGATATATGTTAAATATTTGTCACTTACACTGCTAAAAACGATTAATTAACGCTTAACGATTAATCAAAACGATTAAACGGAAATAAAAATTCTCCAGTTGCAAGATTAACTCACAACCTCAATATTCTTTATTGAGGTTGTGAATTAATCTTGCAACTGGAGAATTTTTTTATTGATACATCATTGACAGATGTAGTCTTTATAAGATAAAAGTGACATTTGTTTGGCAGGTAGAAAACACAATTTGTGCATATGAGAAAAACAAATACAAAAACCTTAAGAAAATCGTTTCTAGTAGGGGGTATGGTTTCCCAAAATAGCCAGTAACGTTGAACATCTTTGAATCATCGAGTCAATGAGGCTATTAATGAAGGACTGTGGTACTATGTCTCTCTCTCAAAGAAGATCTCTTTACAGTTCTTGGAGATTTTGAGAGAATGGTAGATATCCAGAAACTTCTCTGCCTAGAGTGTCCTGAACATTCTCTATTGGGTTTATGTTCGAACTTGCTGCCCATTTCATTTGTATGATTCCTACCTCCAAAAGGTAATTATTCATCAAATTAACACATGGGTTCTGCAATTGTCGTCCACTTACATGAAGTCATCTCCAACTGATGCAACGTAAGGATTTTCAATAGGTCTGATGGTTTCATTCTATTGGCGACGGATGACATATTGGCGCCCGTTTGGAGCTTTATTCGGAATAATATCGAGATCAGACAATCACTGCCACACCACCAAGTTTGACACTTTCGTGTAGGAATGCAAGATTGTATCTAATGACACGTTCTCTCTAAATAAAAATACGCACATTTGGATAAAAAGAAAAAGGTGACACATCAGAGAGAGGAATACTTGGCCATTAATTTCTCTTCCAGTTCATATGCTCTGTTGCCCACACCCTTCTGAAATGAAGCTGCCTAGCTATTAACGAAACACACATCATTTGTCGCCAAACATACACCCCTACTACGTGAAGGTGGTTTTGGACAATTTTGTCGAAACTGTGGTACCAGTAGACTAGCTAAGGTGATGAAGAGTTGCATATTTTGGCATTTCCAGGCCATTAGTATTAAATAATGGTCTTCGTTGGGCGTTGTTACACGACCTGCCTGATGTTGCCAAGATTTTATATCTGCATTTCCTGTCGCCAAAACTCTGCTCCAGGGCCTGGAAATCATTCTTTGTAAAACTCCAATGCCTTCTACTATTTCTATAGTGTTTGGTCTACCTCTGACTTTCCAACATATCTCCAAGCTACTAATTTGGTTAAATGACATCAACGAGACATCGCACTTATCGAAAGAACTCGCTTACTGAACGATCACCATTTTCCTCCTGTTAAGTTAATAGTCAAATCTCATTCACTCCCACTAAAGCATCTTCGAAGTCGAGCTCAAAATTTGTATTGTTCGAAGTGTATAGTAACTTTAATTTTATGAAAAAAATTTTTATGTGTAACGTTATTTTATAAAAGACTTACACTGCTCAAATAATTAAAGATTATGTTCTTTTCTTTTGCTCGTGTACTGCGGAGAAATTGCAGTCATTGTGAAAGAAAATTAATATTACAAATTAGTCTTGCAAATGCAACATGACAAAAGAGTTACTGTTTGGTTCATTATTTTCTCGGGTATCGTTTCTGATTGACGAAATATTGGCTGCTTAATGGTATTTTTGGAGGCTAATTTACTGCTAAGTATGTTACACAGGTCCCCACAGGGTAACATTAAATAAGTAGCATTTTTCGGCCTTGTTATGGAGAAGGGTAAGTCACTCAGTGCCCACCATTAGAAAAAAAATTATTGCTAAGGTCAAAAAAGTTGCCAAGTAAGGCACGATTTTAGTAAAATTTGAATTTCAGTACGGTTTAGATAGTTCGATATTTAAAAATCGTTCGAACGTGGTTTGGCTTTGTAAAAGAAACAATTAGTTAAGCAAGCAGATCTCACAAAGACCAAATATAGTACAATGCTTACTACTAACAACTGTTGAACAATGAAAGCTAAATGTTATCCTTCAGTATGTTCATTTGTCAACATGAAATTCTTAGAAGTCCTTCGGATTTTTTCCCTAACGACACATAGTCCTTGGCTTGGATGTTGTAAATACGAGGAAGGGGGGATTCCACCTCAAGTATGATCTCGTCATCTAACGATGATTCAAAAAATGAGACAGTGATGATAGATGAGCATTCCAAATCGTTAATTTTAAGGTAGAGTCCGCATACACACCTATCTATGTATATTGAAATTATCGAAAACCCCTTTTTCCAACTATTGAAAAATTATTGTGCAATAATAAATATTATTCATAGTAACTAAACTCTTAGTTCAATAATAATGCATTTTTAATTAAATATTAAGTTGGGGAAAAAGAAATCCATTATTTTTACGTGAACTTTTTGTAACTTCTTTCAGATTCTCTTTGTAAAAATGTTTAAAACAGTTTTCATGTAGATTTTTAGGTCTTGTGCGAAGCTACGACTGCTGACATGCTGTCAAGTTTGATAATTTTTGATATTTTATAGACATTCTCGACGATGTTGTATCCACGCGAGGTGCATCTTTATCATCCAAATACCCAAACGGAATCGACGAAACCAAAATTGTGCGTAACTGGTTGTTACAGTCATATATAGGACGATAAACACCTTTCACAATTTTAGCCACCTGGTCAGCATTTTCGCCATTATAAAAGAAAAACTAAAATGTATCGAATTTTCTGTTTGTTGTCTTCTATTTTTGAAACCTTGTACTCGTAACTGAATGAATCAAACAAAACACCGCAAGAGATTATTTTAGTGTAAAAGGTCACCTTTCCAATAAGCATAAATTTGAAATTGTTTGATAAAAACCTCACGAGATAGCGATCACAACAGACGTCTACCGAATAAATAATGGATAACTTTTTCCCCAAACTAATATTAACCATTTCCTTCACTGAGTAATGTTTCAGAGAAAAGGTGTAAAAATTTAACATTTGTCATTCTTAAAACATATTTTGTAAAATTTTATAATTAGAGACTACTTTTATATGACATTAAATACTCCATAGTTTATATTGTAGTTAAGAAAACATGCATAATCATAAATTTATCTTGGTATTTTATTGATGAATTCATAAAAAAATGCGATAAACAAAAGTTTGATGTAATTACAAAAAAAAAAAAAAAAAATAAAAAAAGTTTTTGACAATTGCTTTTTTTTTTTTTTTTTTCTTCTTCCCCCTTACTTATGAGGGGAACGTTAAAAATTAACTAAAAATGCACTCACGCAATACATGAACACCCTCTATGGAGTTGGATAGTTCGTTGTTTCGAGCTTACTAGAAAAGGGAAGAGTTAAAAAAATAACAAATGTAATGTTTGAATGGCCCCTCAAACAAGTATTTTTGATTTTTTGAAGCAAGAAATTAATGTTGCATTTTTTTTCCTTCTCTTAATTTTCTTAATCAAATAAAATAACTCGTGACCAATCTATTTCATGTATGACG
Source organism: Latrodectus geometricus (assembly GCA_026290005.1). Taxonomy (NCBI): domain Eukaryota; kingdom Metazoa; phylum Arthropoda; class Arachnida; order Araneae; family Theridiidae; genus Latrodectus; species Latrodectus geometricus. The sequence goes on along the minus strand of JAPDSC010078721.1, from coordinate 175,203 downwards.
TCACACAATATAAGTACATTCTTTTCAATATCACAATAGAAATGTAAATCATTTTAAACAGACATAACACAGATTTATAATTTTAGTTTCTTCTTTTATATTTCTATTGGACTAATTCAATCTATATTAATTCAGTTGACATCAGGAAAAAAGAGAGTTGAGTTGAAAACATGCTTTAGAAGCTTCGAATTCAATATAACAGCAATTATTTTATCACAAAAACAAAACTTTTAAAATCACGCAGTATAAATACTAACTTCCTCATTTTTATATAAACAAGGGAAATAGAAAAAACAAATTAAAATCTTGCACTAAGTGCTCTACAATTTTTTATTTTTTTTATATATATATATATATATATATATTTTTTTATTCTTAAATGGTATTAACCTGAAAAAAATACTATAATTTAATCTGAAAGCTTCAGACAAGAACAGCGACATCTAGTGGTGAAAGTACACAATAATGGCGCTGTCTATTTCTTATATATCAGAAGTGGCCAAGACGTCGACCGCGGTCGACTGGTAGACCGCAAAGACATTTTAGGTAGACCACGTGACCATCTCGATAATGACCTCGGATATTAACAATTTAATTTATGACTTATGGCATAGAATCAACGAATTATTTAAAATAAAAATTTACTACAGTCTACTCTTTAAAACCCAAAGCAAACTATGCAAAGATTTACGATTTAAAGATTTATGATTAAAGATTTACGATTTAAAACCTAAAACGAACATGATGAGCGCGATTAAAACATACAAAGAAACTATAGAAAGGTATGTATCTCAATTAAGAAAACATGAATTGAGAAACTTCAAAAACATGGAGGAAGAGTGCATCCATAATCCAAACCGAGACTTCGAAGATTTCGCTTAACACTTACTTGAAGAATTTGAAAGAAGATTTGCTGACTTAATTAGGTTGAAAGAAATATTAAATTTTATAATATTTCCATTTAATTAAAATGTCAACATTGATGGAGTATCTAAAAAAATAGGACACTTAATAGATATCACATCAGTCACGGTCGAGGAAGAAATTATTATATTAAGATGCGATATATTTTTTACATCCAGAGCATATTTAGCGATACTGATTTTTGGAAATTAATCTTTGAGGAAACGTTTCCAAATATTTACAAATTGATTTTGTATTTGAAATCATACTTTGGATCGAGGTAACTTTGAGAATCTGCTTTTTCAACCATGAACAAAAAACAAACATGGGTCGCCTTTAACAGATGAAGATTTAATTTCGTGTTTATGCATTGCAATAAGCTCGTACCAGCCACAATATGATGAACTTATCGCAGATATACAGTGCCAAATTTCAACTAAATGAATTAAATAGGATGGTCAGTTTTTGATATTTGAATAACTCGATTATTTTCGTCAATAAATTTTTATTTTGTAAATATTAAGTTTTTTTTAGAAAAATTACATAATTTACCATTTTTTCTTGCTGCCGAAAATAAATATGTACGTTAATTTAGCTCTGCCATTGGTGGACCGCTTTTGATTTTTTAAATGTGGAGTAGACCACGGATCCCAAAAGTTTGGCCACCCCTGCTATATATAGTGGTTCTTTAGTTTAAAATTCTACTGTTTTTAAATATTGCAAAGTTTGCTCAATATCTAGACAACATTGGAATGTTGTGGAAAAATATTTGAATATCCATCCTCTTTCTCTATCTCCCGGGAGAACTTTTCATAAATCGAGGAACAGTATCCAAACATCACGTGGGTAAAAAATCCGAAAACACGTAAATTAATCGGTAGTTATGCCTGTAAAAAAAGGAACCAGCATTAACCTTTAATTATTTAACAATGGATGAAATCAAATGTAAAAGAAAGAGTAATTTTTTCCATAAAATATCATTTGTTCAGTTAAACTTCCTACATCGACAGTTGTTTACTCTCATCCAGTCATTCGCTGTCAAGAATTTAAGCATGATGTTATTCCTGTGAGAATTTCGTTTTTATGCAAGTTATAAAATAGTGAATTGTACCTTTTACAATATAATATTTCCTTTTGAGCCGCCCAACCTGTCTAGTGGTTAGCTTAACTGATTACGGATGGGGAGGACCTGGGTTCGAATCCCGGCTCGGGCATGGATATATTAGTTTTGGGAAAAAGTAATCCATTATTTTTTCGGTAGACGTCTCTAGTGATCGCTATTTTGTGAGGTATCTATCAAACAATTTCAGATTTATGCTCGTTGGAAAGGTGACATTTGACACTAAAATATCCTCTTGCGGTTTTTTGCTTGATTCATTCAGTTACGAGTACAAGGTTTTAAAAATGGAAGACAACAAACAGAAAATTCGATACATTTTCGTTTTTCTCTTGTAACGGCGAAAAAGATAGCCGGGTGGCTAAAATTGTGAAAGGTGTTTATCGTCCTATATAAGACTGTAACAACCAGTTACGTAGAATTTTTGTTTCGTCGATTCCGTTCGGGTATTTTTGATGTTAGAGATGCACCTCGCATGTGAATACAGCATCGTCGAAAATGTCTATAAAATATCAAAAATGATCGAAGTTAACCGCATGTCAGCAGTCGTAACGCGCAAGACCTAAAAATCTACATGAAAGCTGTTTTAAACCGTTTTACAAAGTGAATCCAAAAGAAGTTACATAAAGTTCCCGTAAAAATAATGGATTTCTTTTTCCCCAAACTAATACTTTCTCTCTCTGTGTTTCTTGTCCTTTCCTCAGATGATAGATAAATGTGGCCCTCCCTATAAACGGGTTTGTGGTGGTGTTGAGTGGGCGATGCTACTCGTACCTCCGTGACATGGTTCACAGGTGCCCACCGGGTAACGATAAAATGAGTAGCAGTTTCCGGCCTTGTTGCTAATGTACTATACTTGCTTAAGGGTGCCCACCATTAGAAACAAAGAAAAAAAATATATTTCCCCTTGATTAATTTCTGATTTAAAAAATGAAATGTGTCTGCACAAATTAAGATAAAATGTTCATAAAATATCAAATTTGACATTAGTATAAAATTAACTTAAAATTTAGCATTCAATGAAAATAAGATTTAGAATTTTCACTTGAAAAAAATTAGTTCTCTTCACTGATATAACTTCAAAATAAATTATTTCAAGATTTTTTTTTTTATACATAAAACTTTGAAAATTATAGTATAAAAGCAATTGTATATTTAAGTATAAACTTTATTTCTTAAAAAGGGCTTTAAGTTTACTCATAATTTTTATTTCACTAGCAGATTTTTTATTAACGATATTTGAGTTGTCATCAATTTTTTCTTCTAAAATTGCTAAAAAGTTTAAAATCAAACCCGCATTGTTTTGTTAAAATAACGTTTTGTAAAGAATAAAAAACCTAATGGAATTTTTTTATTACGAATATAAAAATCTAAATATTGTGGGGATTTTATTTATAGTCCGAATTTTTCACCAAATACGGTCGATTTTCGATATCTGAATTTGGTAATAAAGATGATAGCAACAATGCAGTTTGTAATTTATATAAATGATAAAAAACGAGATTATATAAATTTATGCAAAAACGCTGGCTACCACTTTTTTTTTAATAGAAAAGAACAATAATATGTATAAATTATTAGATTAAATTAAAAAAAACAATAAATTGAAAGTTAAAAATATATCATTTCTTAGCGATTAAAAAATATTAAAAGTATTTAAAAAAATATTCTAATCTTGAAACTTTATAAATTCGTGATAAGTGCTCGAAGAAGCGATATAAAATGATTCAAAGTAGTTATATTTGTGTCAAGCATTAAAAGTAAACTCATCATCAAAATTTAGATAAAAAATGCGATGGTGGTTTTTATTTGCTTTGAAAATTTTCGAGGAAGTTTATCGGAAAAAAAGATAAATAAAAACAGATGAAAAATTATCTGCAGCTATGGAATGAGCTGCTAAAAAAGCTTCCGGGATTCTTTATAATTTTTTTTTCTAAAATATCCGTTTCATCTGTGTCATAGGCATTTTTTCTATGCTTAACACATCCGGTCCTATTTGATGTTTCTATCGGCTTTTTCGAATGTGGTAAAAGCTTTTTATTTATGATTTTTTTTTTCATGAAAGTTCATTATATTATCGTTTTTTCAATAAATTTGAAACGATGTTTTAAAATAATTGTTGTAATACGTTTTAAACAGCTTATTTCTGTCAACTGAAGAAGCCAAACACAGCCTAATTTTGAACTACGATCAAATGACGAAATCAACAATTTTGCTTCATAGTCTTAATATATTATTAAAATTAATAAATTAATTTATGTAGAAATTTCTGTGATAGATTTATGACGAAAAATCTATCTTTATTTGGGTATTTAGCATTTTGCTGGCAGAATCTCGTAAATTTTTAAACTAATTTGTGTATTATCAACTTAATAAATTGTTAATTTTAAGTCAGATGAGGTTACGTTATTCTGATACATTTTTGACTGCCTATTCGAGCAAGCCAAACCGTAAGCAAAGCAAACGTAATTTAACTAAAAATAACACGTTATTGTGACATTTATGTATAAAATCTTATCATACTAAGCATTTGATTTGTGCGCACATAAATATCCTAAGAATTTAATGTTTATATTTTTTTATAAAGATCTCAACATTTATTCAATAAATTTCGAAGAGATTGGTTCGATTGATTATTGCAATACGTTCTAGTAACCAATTTAGGCAGCTAAAATGTTTAAACACAGTTAAGGTCTCATAATATTGACCAAATGAATATTATGAATCGGCCAAGTCGAAACTCGAGTAGATATATATCTTTTCGTACCATATTACTGGAGTCATTAGACAGAACGAAGCTTTCAATGCGAACAAACCTTTATAGCCTTATATAGTGAGCCATATTCATTAAGGAAGCTCAGAAAACTCACAAATATTCACCTGATTGATACCCACTAAAATAAACCAAAAATGCAGCAATAGTTAATCATTATTCAATAAAGTTTGGGTTTGAACTCAGAAACCATTCAGCTCCTTTCAGACGAGAGCAGTATTATCCCATCCAGAGTTTACCAAGACAACTCTTCAATAAAATTTATATGCATTAGTAACACTGATAACTTTTGATTGAAATTTAAATTATAAGAATGTATTGATAATTATGAAGAGCTTACCATCTACAACAGAATGCAAATACTTCTGAACCACGCATATAAAGTATAAAAATCATTTACAATATTTTATTTATTCCGGGTAAATCTATATTAGAAAGTGCCCCCTTGGCGATTTTTGTTGGCACAGAACAGTCAATTGTTTTGTTGCAATCAAAATACGGTGGTTTTGCCCAATTGGCGATCAATTGAGATCACAACTTGGCGAGAATCAAGGGAGCATCCTCACAAGTATAGGCTAACCTTATTTTGTTATTTACTGTTTTCAAACAGTCTTTTACTATAATAATAACTATCAAATAAGGAACATTTTCGAAATATGCATCATTTTTTAATGCATACTGCTTTGTGCTGAATTTTCATTTAATATATATTTTCTATAAAATCAAGCTCTCTTATTATGAGAATGCTTAGATCATTTCTAAATTTTGGCGTTTTAATAGATGCAAGCAAACATTTCACATTAGATTTTTCACTTCAGATGACAGCTCGACGAATTATCTTTAAAAAATGTAATGAAATAAAAAACAAACTTTTCTTCTTATAAATTATATTATTTACCAGTGAGATGCACATGCCCAAAACAGTGATTTCCAAGTTTTTTGAAAACAAAACAATATATGCGTTTCATTTATTATAGAGAATAAATGAAAAAGGTATTTAGAGACATGAAATATTTTCTAGAATATTTTATACAATCCATAACTCTAAAATATATCCCATTATGCTAAGAAATTTTACGACTAAAAACATCAAATCAACAACTGAATGTTATTTTTTTTATTGAATCGCATATCCTGATATTTATAACGAAAAATATTTTCTTCTAGAACGTTTCCTTTATAATTTCAACCATGAAAAAAAAAAAAACTTTTTTTTTGTGATATGGAAAATTTATAGAGGCGAAAACAGTTTCCTACCAGAATGTTTCTTTTCATAGCTTCGACAATCGAATTCATTTTCTTTGGAACAATTCCAGTGCAATTAGACTTGATACTGTTACCGGTCTAACAACTTATTGCATGGAAAACACAACCAAAACTATTGGAATTGAGTGACGTCGCTTTCGATTTCATTTTCCCGTTAACCTTGACTTCCGTCCGTTCCATCCTCATTTCATCAGTCAGTCGAGCAGGAAGGTGGTTTTACTTGGAGTTCCACTGCAGAGGTAAGTGCAATAACTTGATCCTCATTAAGAGCTCATTTGCATTCATAAATTTTGCAAGCATCGAAAATTTGCATTCATAAATTTTGCAAGCATCGAAAATTTGCATTGCTTCAGTAGATGCGTATATATTAGTTACCATACTTAAATGATTAAGTTAAATTAATATATGTTAAAGATATTTATAATTGTATTATTATTTTAAATAAGTTCATTGGAATGAAATTCAAAATTTTCGCTAATTAAATTATACTATGTTATATTATTTTCTGGTTAGCCTATACTTGAGGGTGCCCCCTGGATTCTCGCCACCGTGTGGTCGCGATTGTTCGCCAAGCTGGGCAAAACGCAATTGTATTCTGATTGCAACAGAACAATTTATTGCTCTATGTCAACAAAAATCGCCAATAAAATCGATAGCCAAACAAAAATCGCCAAGGGGGCACACTAAAATATAGTTTTACCGATTTTCTTTAGAAGTCAAAGTAGCTATGTGCCAAAGTTCAAGTATTTCAAACCATTTGAACCCGAAATAAATAATTTTTCCATTGTAAAAATGTACAAAAACAGCATGCAAACATTCTTAATTCAGTACGTAAATAGTAAACACTGAGCAGAAGGGGGATTCTTAATTTAAAATAACTTAACGGTGAAAAACTGGGCTCAGATTTACTGTACGGTCGCTCTTGGCGCGATTTTTCGAAGTAGGCGATAAATCGCCAAATATGGTAACCCTGAGATCCTGACAACCCTAATCGAACAAATCGAAGAATGTAAGCGCCATTTTTAATTCTTTGTTCACCACGTTGGTTGTGCGTTGTGCCGGCAATATTTTTTATTTATTTTTTTTTTTTGTTTTGCTCCCTCGTTCGCTTTGTGATATTTTTGTGATGGCTTCTGGATGGGGAATGTCTGAGGTAAGTGCAAGAATGTTTGGAATGGTTTAAATATTTATGTGAAGTAACTAAATGCAGGTTTTTAATTTTGATTCAAAACCGAAAGTGTGAAGTCTCTTAAGGGGTGAAATTTTGATTCATTTTATATTTCGAAAGTACTTGCAATGGTAAATAATATGTATATTTTATTGTTTTGATAATTCTGATTCATATTATTTTAAAGTGAAATATAATATACTTAGATACTTGAATGAATGCATATTACTAGAACTTATTTTAATGGCTTATTTAAATTTAAATCATGATTTATATAAGTAGTATATTCTTTTAGTTTGCTTTAAATAGTTTTCATTTAAGAAAGTGCATTATATAATTAAAATGGCAATGTGTTGAAATGAAAATTTAAACTATAAATTTTTCAATATATGAATTAAGTATTTGAATAAATCTAACATTAAGCAATTGGTGGAAGAAGAGAGGTATGTTTATTATTATTTTTTTATGATGTTTATTGTTCGTTATTTACGGTAATCTAATTATTAAAATTAAATTAATTGGTGGAAGA